>KZ062196.1:175755-196966 GCA_002091835.1 Anopheles maculatus
GGGACCGTATCCGTTCTTGAGCCGTATTGCCTATTTCGATTGCGTGCAGGGTTGGATTATGCTCGGCTGTCATCATGACGGCACGATTAATCGATCACGCGAGAGGCGAGAGAGTGGTGAGGAGGACATTGGGATGATTGTCCCTGAAGAAGCATGGGCCACCAGGTAGATGGTTCGGAGGGCCTGTGCGCACACGGTGGATTACGACGCCTGTGTAATTTCCCCAACAGTGTGTGAGGTAGTTTTGGTGACCCTACAATTAATCCAAGGTGAGTGACAGTGTCATCCTCGGTTTGATGTTCCAAGGATAAGTGGTCGAAACCACCCAGGAAGATATAAAATGCTGTAAGTACATCGTGTCGCAACATTGCAATATGAAGACACTTAAAAGGCGATGTAAAATTTAAGTCATTACTTCAAACATTGCTGTACTTAAATCATTCCAAACTGTCCATCGTAATCTATCTTTTATCGAACATCGGCCCCGATTACGGTACGCGGACGTGTGTGGTGCGCTGTGACTTAACAGCAGGGAGCTGATTTGATGGTTTTGTTGACTGCCAAGAAAACTCTAGGACACACCTTTAACAACGGCAACGTCACCGGTGTGACCTTCGAGAAGTTTTGCATCGCGACATGCACACTGGACCGATTCCGTGCAAGGTGAGATCGTGTTAGGATCGCGCAAAGGAAGCGCATTGAAGAGACGCTAAACCAACAACCCGCTGTGAAAGAAGACATCAGCTCAAGTCAAGATCATTGGGCGAAACAGTACCATTAAAGCGAACTGTACCGGCCTTACTGTTGGGTAAAGGAATGGCAAAAATGGTGGCGAAGGCGAATTAAAACAAAACTAGCGCACGCTGATCGTGATCATTGTTTTGAGTGATGCGGACTGAAGTTTGAGTGAAGCATTCTAAATGCAATTCAGCAAATGGTAAAGGAGGTGACTACCTCAATGTTGTTTAGGTTTGTTTCTTAGTTTTTAGATTTTTTTGTACATTTTTTTATGTTTGAAAAAATTACCTTTTGAAGTATTCAAGCAGATTGTTTTGTTTTTAGATCCAAACCCAATTGCAAAATTTACAGTTTAAATTAAATTAAAAAAGCAAAATTGTTTGTTACAGAATGGCGAACAAAGAAAAAAGTCAAATGCCATTCTAAAGCTTCTAATACCAATCAAAGAAGTAATCAAGCATGCTCTAGATAAGGCAAAAAATAGCGATAAAACACGTTGTGCGTATCACAAAAATCAAATATAAAAATAGCTAAGAATGAAATGGTGATGAGCAAACATATACAATTGTTAATAAAGTAAATAAATAATAAATAAGTTGTGACAAAAACTTATCCAACAACATGTGCAAAATAAAGCACATTAATAATGAAAACTGAAAGAAAAACAAGGAAAAACTTATTAAAATAAGAATACTAAAATAAGAATAAATAAAAGTATGAAAAGAGCTATTAATCATTGAAGCAAGCTTCAAAAGCAGAAAACAATTATACTATTTCGAAATTGTGGATGAAAGTCAATAAAACAGCTCTAAAGAGCATGCATAACAAAACAAAAATCCAAAAACAAAATAAACTAGATGAAAAAGGAAACAAAACAAGTAAAAAACTACTGTGTTTCGATATTAAAATTGAAATTTATAAATATCCTGCCATCAATACAGTAAAATCAGCGTACTTAAACTAACTCATAATTTAAAAAAATCATAAGCAGCAAATGTACAATAATTCCTAATACAAAAGAAATATTTCTTGATTTAGAAAAAGAAGAATGAATTATTCGTTTGATCGCAAAATGAATTAATGTAGATTGGAAAAATAAGTCCACCGAAATAATGCACTTATTCTTTCAATCATCCAGAAATCACGAATTATTTAACATCTGACATAACACAATGACAAACCGAATGAAAAGCTTATTATTCTCCACTTACCACTATCTACTGAATTCTGCATATTTATCTCACAACCCACCACCACCATTTGCATTCTTATTATTCCGTTTTAATCTCTATCAAATCAACGGATTTGCATTCGCATAATGCATTCTGAAATAATTCACACGATCCGTTTATTTACCACACAAGCCTTTACGAAACGAAAGCACAAACGTTACTTTCATTTTTGCATACCTCGATTGACGATTGCATACAGCCGTAGGCATTCCTCGCAACGGGTGAGAGACGCTTCTTCGGCGCATCAAAGCATCGGCTCCCAAGAGGATCAATCATAATTCATCTTACTTATTGAGCGTATTGATTGCGGGCGTTCCATCAATCGACAGATGGAATGTTACGGATGCACGAGTGAGGAAGAACGGGAGTGAGGGAGAGATTGCGTACCCAAACCGTGCATCGAATGACAAATGTTGTTCGGTGGGAATATAGAGAAAGAAAAAAACGAAACTGGACGATCGAAACGCATGTGGTGAATGTTGATGCTTAATGCGCCTTAGGATGATTGATTGTGTGTTACGCGCGAAAAGTAACAAAATAACTTTTTCGTATATAGAATGTCTTAAGCGATGTAATTGGGATATAAAATGGTGCAACTTTTAGATTCTGTATTTAGTGTACTGTTTTCTTAACTTTGAATATTAATAATTCAACATTAATTTTAAGCTCTATAATAGTTGTTATGGGGCGGCCCGGTGGTAGATGCGACAGCGGCGCCGGTCTTCACACGGCAAGACCGGGGTTCAAGTCTCATCTGGGCCGTTCCCCCATAGTGAGGACTGACTATCCAACGATGCGATAACAATAAGCCTAGTAAGCCAGAAATGGCAGACATGACCTAAGAGGTCGTTAGGCCAAGAAAGAAGAAGAAGTCCCATTAATTACATTCGGCCAACTTAAGTTTCTTTTAAAATAATTTATGCACCATTTACAACATAAATTTTCGTATAAAAAGTAACATAATCGACACACACTTAATTAAACGAATCTTTACTCGCTTTCAACCTATACACGTAAAGTGGCTCACCGGAACTTATTGAGAACCATTAAAAATCGCATCAAACCACACATACACATACACGAACAACAAAAATGGCCTTCTCGTGTTACATTTTGATTGCCGACGAGCATCGAAAAGTTCAGACTCACGTAGTTTACTCCCATCACTGCCTATCGAGTCCTCATTCGATGTGTGTCTTCCAATGTTTTGCGATCATATCTCATTGGGCATGCAATTCCCACCGATGGCTTCTCGCAGAAAGATCGCTCAAGCTCCTGGTCACGATTGTTAGCATAGATCCGACCAGGTGCGTACATCCTGTCCAACTCCTTTCCACTGCCGGCCCATCCACGAAGCTGTAAAACACTAATTCAATTTAGCAAATGATGATCCCTTATAATTTATGCACACCCGACTCGGAACGCCCGGAATGGACATTCCGCCGAAGTCAGCTGTCGGTCAACGGTATGTCGGCGGCATGTACGAAACCTTGTTCCCCGGGAAGGGTTGCCGATGAACTTGAGCACACCTTTCAGGCCGGCCTGATGGTCCCATCATGGTACTAATTACGTTTGCCAGTGGCCAGTGTGGACCGTGAAAAACCCTTCACTAAGTCCACCGTCACCGTTTGATCAGTAGCGGACTTGCCGGAATGCAGGACTGCAGTCGCCGTACCGGATGCACACAGCCTTGACCTTTCCTGTCGACCAACACCATTAGCCCGTGTGTGTGTGTGTGTGTGTGTGTATTTGTTTGGTTGTCCGGCTTAACGCGCTTTTAGCTAATCGAACCATTAAAGGGTGACGATAAATAATCATTTAGTCTCCCCGGAGATGGAACCGTCCCGATTATGTTGCTTTAAATTATTTGTTTTGCTTTAGAAGTTCCTAAAAAAACGGATCTTCTTAGGTGAGCGAAATGAAGTTGTAAACATACTATCACCGGTCATTTACAACTACCGGTCCACTCCGTGTCACGTTAAGAACGTTCTTCAAATAAATTACAACTCCGACAACAAGGGTATCTCAATTACCATTATGCAAAAGTTATGCACCACAAGCGCACAAGATCCTGCAGCCGGATAAGAATCTTCGGAAGCCGCTTTGGCCGATCCATCTACCGATCCATCGATCCATCAGCTCGAGCTGTACCCACACGGAATGAAACAATCAAATCCGGCACATTGCTCGGCGTACGGTTAACATTCTTCGCACAGTTTCGCGCGCCGTTCCGGTGAATGGAGACGCGTGGTATTTAATGAAGTTGACATTTAGCACCCGGCGGGCAAACTGTGCCATACGCGGCCCTGCCATACCACCTGCCACCTGCCTCTTGAAACCTTTTGCGGGCAGAAAGAGGAGGAAAAAAAAACATCACCAAACGACCTCCGGACCCGGAGCAGCATCATCGCAATGCGCTTTGAAATATGATTCACCCGCGCTGCAATCGTGCCTGATCGTGTGCATCTGTCTCACACACGGATTGATACATTTCAAGCCTGCATGAGGAACTGCAAAGTACTTGGATGCGGCTAGGTTTCAATAACCGGGAGCATACTTGATGGGAAAGAAAGAACATTATGTCTTTCAAGTTGGCAAATGTCGTGTCTAATGTAGGATCTCATAAAACTGTCTTGTACTGCGGAATCAATACGTTCGTCGCTGTTTGTGCGCTAGGGACAACATTTATGGAGATAACAGAATTATTAAAGCACCAAATATATTGTGAAGATCATACTAAAAATATGGTTACAGAAAATGGAACTAATAAGAAAATGAAATGCAAGTCTGGTGATGACACAACAACATCATCAGAAAAATTGCAGAAGTAATTAAGCCGGGTATTGAAGTCTTCCTGGACTCTCCGATTGTAGGAAGGACTAACTATACAGCTTCAAAAATCAAGTCAAAGAATGCAAGAATGGTTGGCAGTCCAAAAAGGCCTCTATAGATTAAAGTGTATCTTCATTTCGATCTATATTTATTCACATAAAGTCAAGCCTTTGATGATTTGATTGTTACAGAAGAAGTAAATATTACGCGGAAAGATTCTCGGTATATAAATGATCAATAAAAATGTCGCACAATTGAAAAATCAAACATAATCAATTATTAAAAAGCACTTCGATTTTTTAAAATTAAAAATAAACAGAATTTGTAATCTAAAACACATTAATATGCCATCTAAAAATTAATCAAAATAATTACCCTTGCACCTCACTAAATAATGCAGGTTCTGACCTTTAGGCAATGGATCTACTGGTTGCTCATTCCACTTGATCACCAATCAGTAATTCCAAACAATAAGCACCATCCCGATACGACACTGATCCACAGTGTCCACCGTGTCCCGATTTATGTTCATTGCCTCTCACTGATGGCCCTTAAGTGCTTGAGCATGAAAGGAGGACCAATAAAAACCAGCAACACTGTCATATCGATAGTTGTCGCTTGTAATAAAGAAGCAAAAACAGTCACAGAGATCCGAACGCCAAGCTGCCCATCTTCGACCGATCACGCGAGATGTATCACCTGATGTATGCAACCTAGAAATGGCACTCGTAAAGAACGCAACGAAACCGAAAAGCATGCCGATCACCATGCCGCCAATGTGACACGATAAAAATTCACTTCAACTCGGTCGGCAATAAAACTTGGAGCTGGAAGTGGTAGAATTCGAACCGAAACGTTGCATCTTCATCCGAGCTCTCGGAGCGATATGGACACTTCATCCGGATGGGACACTTTATGTACACGGCAACATTGTTTCTACCGTACCGCGCATTACAAGCCCCAGGTTGTCCGGGTGTCCGGTTTATGAATTTTTCATGAGCATCCATCTACCGCTGGTTCGCAAAAAGGGGGTGCCATCATCGGCGCAAATTCTTCAATTCCGAATAGGGTTTCGATGTTTGAAAATGGCAAGGTCGCGGTTACATCGGCGCGATCGAAGATTCCACCGGTTCCACCGATTGAGAAGCCCACCAGAGGAACGTTCGTTGTTTTCGGTGGTGTACAATCGCAAAGATCAATGGTGTGTGAGCCCGATCGGCACGATTGAAAGGGTGATTTTTATTAGATTTTCTGCTTCTGTTACGTGCACTGAAAGTTCCGGTACCGATCCCATGGGCTGCTCGCGGAGCAACTTCCTCGTTCCGAAACACGGTCACGAAATCGGCATCTTCTTATAATCCGATCATGCAACACACACTTTAACCGTAGTAAACGTTCACCTTGACATCTCGTACTATTTTGGTCCGAGTCCTCGCACCTGTCGGAAGATTTGGAAGCTCCGGAAATGTGATGCCACCGTAATTTGTCCATCAGCGAGCTTGGAGCTTCTAGGCCATCGTGCGGTAAGAAGGTCTCCGTCGCGGGTGGGCTTCACCCAAACGTACCGACCTCAATTGTACGAAAATGTCACTCGATCTCAACACGGTCGGTGCTCGGTCGGTTCGTTCGGTTTCCAATTTCCATCCAGTCATCATGATCTGCCGTCAAACCGTCGCTGGGTTGACTGGAGACTATTTTTGGGGTCATCGTGTCGTGTGCCGGATCGGTTTCGTTACTCCCAGTAGCTCATTGCTTCCATGGAGATGTAACGCCGTACATCATCGCTCGTCTATTGCGCACTACCAGTTTTTTTCGGTCTGGGACGGCTGACGGCAAGGCAGTGCAAAGTTCTGGGTTTTGGGAAGGAGCACAGACCCGCAGGAAGTCTACCTTCACCCGCAACCTCGGGTGATATTTAACGCTTGTACGTCATCGATGCCGAAGTGCTGCAACGAAACCGTCACACACACTCACATTGCACCCGCACTGCAACGGCGCCTGAACGTCCGTGGTACTGATGGCAAATAATTGAAGATCATAGCTGCGGAAAGATCACCGTGAAAAGATCTCCGCCAAAAGTGATCACCACCACCGCCGGTTAGACTGCTGTGGTTGCGAATTACTTTGGACAGCCACCCAGACAAGGAATGACCTCGGAACTAATTTACTTGTAATTTCTAAGCTCCACACCTCCAAACCTGGACAGATCGTTGACAAGCGTTGAAATGGTCGAGTTACCGCTTCTTCAGGAACGCGCAATCGCAGGCACAGCGGACCGGGCCGCTGAAAAACGGTACGGTTTTTCTCTTGTCCGTGTAAATGTCAGTGACGTGACCGGTCCATTCGGTTTGGTCGATGGGAATCACAGTACCTGCGCTGTTTGAGTTGATCATTTTCCCATTAGAGATTAGCACGAGCTTCGGTGATGGCGCCGCTTGCCAGGACATTGAAAAAGCGTTTACAGCTTCAACTTCTGCTACGTGATTCTCCAACATTCCATACCAAGCTACATGTACCCCGGGTTGGCTTTTGTTCTGTGCGGCCTTGTGTGATTTATGGAGCTCAGCTGCACAGTCAGGCGTAATATGACACCAGGAAGATGTGGGATGGCAGATTTGTCCGGCAAACTCAATGACCTTTCGGCGGTGGGCGTTACTTAGGAACCGGAGATTTGAATTCGAGTTCATTAGTCGCGATGCTCGCTGTCGGACATGCGGACATGGGTAAAGTGTTCAAGGTCGTTGAGGAAGATGGTCGCTGCTTTTGAATGGATGGGTTGTGTTGAGCAATCATTGCCGAATATTTCTATTTTTATTCAGATTCCGTATCCTTGACAAGACTATTTTTACGTTGATGTCTTCTACGACTAATCAATCGATAGGTCCTTCAATGCTGATGGAAGCATGTGTCTTTTAGGTGGGTTTAATAAAGTAATTTACTATTTGATGATCTTCACCAAGCTTATAATGAAATCTAAACATAATATCTGCACAGAATAAACTTCAAACTATTCTTCCAAACCGTTCAAAACTGCTTCCAAATCTGCTGATAATAAACTATCCAAAGAAACACTCGAATTATGGTAACTGCCACAATTTAAAGTATGTTTTACACCCATTAGATGCTATAAAATATAGTCTTATAGAAGCATTTGTCACAAAAGGCTCCCTGTAGCATAAAACTATACAAACCGATAGCATAAACTTCCTGTTCCATAAACTTAATCTTTGCTAAACATGCCCCACTTTTAACAGCTCACCGCATTGATGTGTCATTTACGGGTGAAGTTTTATAGCGCGCCATAAATGTTGTGATATTTTTCACAGCAAACAGCACGTCCCGTGTCTAACTTCGTAACCAACCAGCAACAGAAGCACTTTAATTTACAGATGCTCTTTAACTATCTCGTACTAGCGACATTTGCAAACCTATGGCGCCATGATACCTTCATGCTAGTGGACCAAAAGACCACCGGGTTGTGAAGAACCATAAATCGATGACACCCAGGTGTCGCCGGTAGGGTTTTGGTGCGGAATGCAAAATTCAACACCGGTTGCGATTGGGCCAGTCCGTCTAACCCGAGACCGATGGGTTTCAAGATGGATGACTGGACACCGCGCTCGGACAATTTGATACCGCGCAACGTATCGCAAGCGAAAAAAAAAACAGTAGCACGGGTTGAGCTGCATCATGGCCGTGCGATTGGGAGGGATTTGTTGCCGGCGCCTTCTGCTCTGGGGACAGTTATGCAAGCAAGCGATGCACCATTACACCAGCCGGTGTTTAGAAGAACGTTCAACTTTAATCTTTACAAGCCATTGCCGGCAGCGTGCGCTTCCTGGAGCTGACCTGAACGATCGGTTACCGGGTGGTTGGCCAGCGCCGTTATCGAGATACGTTTAATTGCCCAATAGATGACACCACGATTCAGTGGATCATGTACCAAACCGAAGCCGTAACCTGTAAAAAACGCTTAATCCGTGTGTGTGTGTGTGGGGAGCTTGTACTCGCTTGCCTTGGTATCTTGGGCGCACGGTCAAAGGTTGGAGTCGTTATCGGCCTAGAGTGTGGTGCGCGTGTGTGCAAGAAGCAAAGAATGAAGATTCCACCCACCAAGCGTACTCTTCAATGATGCTCATTTTCAAACCGGTTCCAACTGGGTTTCCAGCCACTCTAAGATTGAGTCTCGTCTTATGCGAAGCCACCTCCAGTTGTGCCAGTGTACACGATCATTAAATGACCGGCAAGTGTATGTTGAGCATTGCTTTCAATTTTTCGTTATCGTTCTACCAAGGTTAACACGCTCCCGGAGGAAGAACACACGACGATGAATTGTCACCGTGACTCCTGACATCTCCTTAACCTCCCACTGAGTGCCAATGTACAGCAAACGCTAACGAGCGAACAAGTCACCGTGTCGTATGCGTCATTGGAAATGGAGCGTAAACCAATAAACCATTTTATTGGGTGGCCAATCCGTCTCCCGGCTTGATACCTTCGCAATTAATGCGTTCCATGTTTTATGAGTACGGAAATCATTTGTTACGAGGACCACCAGTAAACAGTTTACGACATCGACTCCCAGCGAGCGATAACCGAACGAGACAAAAACCACGTGTACGCCAGTGTTACGCGTTATCGATCTTATCCATGCACTGATTACACGATTGCATGCGACAATCATCTCCGGGTCACGTTTACCGATGTAGCGCGAAGACCGATTGGCCAACATTACATCAATGGCACTGTGTCACGACACAAATTCGGTAGTTGGATATAGGACTAATCTCACGTGAAAGATTACCCTCCAAAACGTCTTATCGTCTAACCTTATCAGGCGCTTGTTGTGAAATTGGATTGTAATGGAGAACTACCTATATAAAAGGGCTCGTCTGATATTCCAGTTCGGGCAGTAACATAGTGAAGCAAAAATGAACCATCTTAGCGTACTCGGGTTGGTTGTGGCAACTCTGGTGAGTTTCACCGGAGCACAGCAGGGTGATCTGTTTCCGCTGACGGTTATCCACTTCAACGACCTGCACGCACGGTACAACCAAGTCAACTTGGAAGGATTCACCTGTATCGGGCAGGAACGTTGTCAGGGTGGCTATCCTCGGCAGGTGAGCGCCGTCCGTCAGATACAAGCGCAAGCAGAAAACTCGATCTATGTGAATGCCGGCGGCAGCTTCAAGGGTACCCTGTGGTACACCGTACACCGTTGGGATGTTGTTGCGGCCATGTTGAACGTATTGCCAGCTGATGCGATGGTAAGTTTGCAAACTAGAGAAAACCATTGGAAGATCAAAAACTCCCAACTAACTGTTTTGAAATCTATTTTCAGACGTTGGGTCGCTTCGATTTCTTCCACGGATTGGAAGGACTCAACCCCTTCTTGGCCGCTTCAGAAACACCGGTTGTGCTGACCAATGTGGACAATTCGAGCGAACCGTCATTTGTGAACTTTCAGCGCTCGGTTGTGGTTGAGCGATCGGGCCGTCGCATTGGAATTCTCGGTGTTATCCGTCCCGATGTAGATGCCGTCGGACGTCCGGGAAATTTAACGTTCACCGATCCCGTGGAGGCAGTGCGTACCGAATCAGCTCGACTCAACGAGGAAGGTGTAGACATTGTTGTGGTGCTTTCATACTACGGCCTTAACAACGAGCGTAGAATGGCACGTACCTGTGGGCCTTTTGTTGATCTGATTGTTGGTGCATCGTCCAACACAGTCTTGTTTAACGGAGAAGCTGCAGACTTCCCGCTCGAAGTTGAAGGTAACTATCCGACGATTGAGACCCAGTCCGATGGACATCGTGTGTTGGTGGTACAGGCTGGTTCTTACGGTCGGTTGGTAGGCAATCTGACTGTGTTCTTCAACGAAGAAGGTGAGATTGAACAGTGGGAAGGTAATCCGGTGTTCTTGGACACCAACTTGCCCGAAGATCCGGAAGTGATGGCAGCACTGTTACCGTTCCGTGAGGAGGTAGAAACCCTCGGAAATCGTACTGTCGCTGTGGCTGAGGTTGATATGTCCCGGCAAGACTGTGTTACGGGTGAATGTGTGCTCGGTTCGCTCATCACCGACTCTATGGTAAGAGCCTTCTTCCCGGTGTACAATGGTATTGCACTTCAAAATCGTGGTGGAATTCGGGGTGATCTACAGACCGGTACGGTTACGTACAAGCAGCTGTTCGAGGTGCTTCCGTTCGAGAATCAACTATTCTCGTTGCTCTTGCGAGGTGATCATCTGATGACAGTGTTGGAGGACAGCGTAAGAGGTGCGACAGTGGTTAATGGCACAGTGCGTGCTAACAATCTCCTGCAAGTGTCCGGATTGAGAGTGACGTATCGCATTAGTAATCCACCTGGCAGACGTCTAGTGTCACTGGAGGTACTCTGCCAACAGTGTACTGGAGAGGTGTATGAACCAATCAATCCGTTCCGGGAGTATCGAGTAGCAATGGCGAGCTTCTTGGCCGAAGGAGGCGATGGGCTAGCCACTATTGCCCGTGAGGGTATGGATCTCGAGGAAGGCCCAGTAGATTTGGAAGCATTTGAAGAACATGTCGAACGGCTATCACCTCTACGAGATGCTGGAGCAGGCCGTATTCGGTTCGTGTTCTGAGTGGTCGGTTATTTGGAACACATTATTTAGCACAGATAGTGATAGTTGTATAATCTAAAATATGTAAAGAAGAAGGATTAAGAAATAAGTATACACAATATACAGAAAAAACACGTAGCACCACAGTACATTGTTGTCTGTTGATTCAATTGTTCTTCACCGTAGCTTATTGTAAGTTTATGCAATGACGAACACTAATATAAGGCCAATCATGTTAGTAAATGTATAGAAGTGAGGTTATGGAGCGATTCTACTAAGTTTTTTTTAGATTAAAACGAAGTTGATGATCTTAGGAAAATGAGGACATCATTGCATCAATCACCGAACTGACTATGCTTCGACATCGTTTGGACTTGCAAGAGCAAACGGTATTGTAGATTAAATGACGTTAATCATCGGCAAAAACGACTTTATTGGATGATAAGATGCCGGTAGCACGTAAAGAATATCATTAAAGCCCCAGTAAACACTATATTCGACTAATCTCACGTGAAAGATTACCCCAAAAAGCGTCTTATCTTCCAACCCTGTTATCAGGCACTTGTTGTGAAATTGGAATGGAAAATTTGCTATATAAACAGCCCTGACATTCCAGTCCGTGCGGTATCGTTGTGAAGTAACAATGAAGCATATCAACGTTCTCCTGTTGGTGGTCGCGACTCTTTGGAGTTTCACCGGAGCACAGCAGGATGATCTATTCCCGCTGACGGTTATCCACTTCAACGATCTGTATTCTCGGTACAATCAGGTCAACTTGGAAGGATTCACCTGTATCGGGCAGGAACGTTGTCAGGGTGGCTATCCTCGGCAGGTGAGCGCTGTTCGTCAAATACAAGCGCAAGCAGAAAACTCGATCTATGTGAACTCGGGCGGTAACTTCAAGGGTACCCTGTGGTACACCGTACACCGTTGGGAGGTCGTTGCGGCCATGTTGAACGTATTGCCAGCTGATGCGATGGTAAGTTACCGAACTCGGGAGAGGTTTTGTTTGATCGAGAGTTACTAATAATCAAATTTTGTACTTTAATTCTAGACGCTAGGTCGCTTCGATTTCTTCCACGGATTGGAAGGACTCAACCCCTTCTTAACTGCTTCAGAAACTCCGATTGTGCTGACCAATGTGGACAATTCGAACGAATCGTCGTTTGTGAACTTTCAGCGCTCGGTTGTAGTTGAGCGATCGGGACGTCGCATTGGAATTCTTGGTGTTATCCGTCCCGATGTAGATGCCATTGGACGTCCGGGAAATCTAACGTTCACTGATCCAGTGGAGGCAGTGCGTGCAGAATCAGCTCGACTAAATGACGAAGGCGTAGACATTGTTGTGGTGCTTTCATACTATGGACATAACAATGAGCGCAGAATGGCACGTACCTGTGGACCGTACGTTGATCTTATTGTTGGTGGATTTTCTAACACGGTGTTGTTTGACGGAGATGCTACAAACTTCCCGCTCGAGGTGGAAGGCAATTATCCGACGGTTGATATACAGCCCGATGGACACCGTGTGTTGGTGGTACAGGCTGGTTCTTACGGTCGGTTGGTAGGCAATCTGACTGTGTTCTTCAATGAGGAAGGTGAGATTGAACAGTGGGAAGGTAATCCGGTGTTCTTGGACACCAACTTGGCCGAAGATCCGGAAGTGATGGCAGCATTGTTACCGTTCCGTGAGGAGGTGGAAACTCTCGGAAATCGTACTGTCGCCGTGTCTGAGGTTGATATGTCCCGGCAGGACTGTGTTACGGGTGAATGTGTGCTCGGTTCGCTCATCACCGACTCCATGGTAAGAGCATTCTTCCCGGTGTACAATGGTATTGCACTTCAAAATCGTGGTGGAATCCGGGGTGATCTACAGACCGGTACGGTTACGTACAAGCAGCTATTCGAGGTGCTTCCGTTCGAGAATCAACTATTCTCGTTGCTCTTGCGAGGTGACCATCTGATGGCAGTGTTGGAGGACAGTGTTCGTAGTGCGACAGTGGCCAACGGTACAGTGCAAGCTTGGGATCTTCTGCAAGTGTCCGGATTGAGAGTGACGTATCGCATTAGCAACCCACCTGGCAGACGACTTGTATCGCTAGAGGTACTATGCCAACAGTGTTCGGGAGAGGTGTACGAACCGATCAATCCGTTCCGTGAGTATCGAGTAGCAGTGTCGAGCTTCTTGGTCGAGGGTGGCGATCGGTTCGTAACTATTGCCCGCGAGGGTATGGATCTCGAGGAAGGCCCGGTAGATTTGGACGCATTTGTGGAGCATGTCGAACAGCTATCACCTCTGCGAGATGCTGGAGCTGGACGCATTCGGTTCGTGTTCTAGGCGGTTAAACATTTAGAACACTCAATGTAAAGCAAAAATGTACTGTAATAAATGAGATCTAACTGTAATAATGAACTCAAATGTTGTGTTTTATTTGATGAAAGTAAACCTTATTTCAGACTTTCCTATTTATATTATAATTTAAGCAGCATTGCATACCATCAGGCGTTTATTTTCATTCGTCATCAACAGACACACTCAGCACACGTGAACGATGCATCGATATCTGTTGTTATCAGTTTTAGGGCCACAATTCTCACGACATTCAAAATATAGGTCATAAACATACGATTACCAAATGCCATCCAACCGAATAATTATCGTGCTTTAAACTGCTATCTAGACTTGCAACAGCAATTGGTAATAAACCCGTCAGCTATATAATTTGTTGCGCAAGATACCGTAGAAATCTCTTCGTTATCGCAATATCATTCAAAGCGAACAAATTCCTTAGCCTATAAGGTTTAATGTAGTTCAGCAATTTATACATTACTATCTATACATATAGTAGGATCATATCCTTTACTTTAAAGAGTAATTGGGCTGAAATCTCATCTTAAACGTCCACTAAATTGCATAAACCACCAAGCTTAAGACCCATGTTCCTCACACGTTTTTAAGCCTTTGTGTTGGCAAGACCCATCCAAAAGAAGGCGAGAATAAAATCACCTCTCGGTTACTGTAATAAATGAGATCTAACTGTAATAATGAACTCAAATGTTGTGTTTTATTTGATGAAAGTAAACCTTATTTCAGACTTTCCTATTTATATTATAATTTAAGCAGCATTGCATACCATCAGGCGTTTATTTTCATTCGTCATCAACAGACACACTCAGCACACGTGAACGATGCATCGATATCTGTTGTTATCAGTTTTAGGGCCACAATTCTCACGACATTCAAAATATAGGTCATAAACATACGATTACCAAATGCCATCCAACCGAATAATTATCGTGCTTTAAACTGCTATCTAGACTTGCAACAGCAATTGGTAATAAACCCGTCAGCTATATAATTTGTTGCGCAAGATACCGTAGAAATCTCTTCGTTATCGCAATATCATTCAAAGCGAACAAATTCCTTAGCCTATAAGGTTTAATGTAGTTCAGCAATTTATACATTACTATCTATACATATAGTAGGATCATATCCTTTACTTTAAAGAGTAATTGGGCTGAAATCTCATCTTAAACGTCCACTAAATTGCATAAACCACCAAGCTTAAGACCCATGTTCCTCACACGTTTTTAAGCCTTTGTGTTGGCAAGACCCATCCAAAAGAAGGCGAGAATAAAATCACCTCTCGGTACAGCCGGAGACGGCCATTTCTTTGGCGGCACCATCACCTCAGCAGCGCGAATCAAATCGAGCATACAAATGATGTTTTAGCTGCCGGCGGGTATTATGTGTACCATATTCGTCTCTGCTGATGCTGTCACTGCATGTGCTGCTGCATGAAACAGATCATCCAAAAACTGTCGCCTTCGGGATTAGTCGGCCAGGTCAAAGGAATGGGGGGGGTTTCGTTTCGGACTTAATCTTGGCGCGTTGATCGAACCTCGGACATTTCCTTTACGCTCATATGTCACACCGACACAGGCTGAATAGTGTCCCCGTCTGTGTCATTCTGCGTTTTGCTGCGGCAAGAGTACAACGTTCGAACGAATTCCTGGAAGTGGTAGTCTGCACGTGCGAGCGGGTTTTGCACATTGAAGTGATCGGCTAATCTAAAGATGATGATGGTTGTGTGTTGCTGCTGCTGTTCCCTTACCAGTCATTTGTCGAACAAAAGGTGACAGTTATGAGCGGGAAACCACAAACACGCTGCTACGGTAGGTGTCAGCTCGGGTCAACTGAAGAATGTCGCTGGAACGGTGGAATTTCCGTGAATGTGACCATCAGAACTTGCCAATCCTTTTTTCTGCACGATTCATTGGAATTGGTTGACAGTAGCTTACAACCGGAAATTATACACATTTTTTAGTTATGAAGGAGGATAACAATTTAAATTTTATTACTGAAAATCATAAAAATGTCATGATGTAAATGAAAATCATAAATCATTGTATACAATTAGACTGGTTTAAAATTTCAAACAAAAATATTTCCATTAACAATTTTAATATTGATGTTCGTTTTTCATCGTTTTTCTGTTCCAAAATTACCCATTATATTTTATCTTCATTTTAATATTGGTGTTAATGTGACATTTTTTCCCTACAGGGTGATGAGTCATCGTGTAGAGTAGGGTCAATTAAATCAATCTACCAACGCTAATTACATCAAAATAGTTGTTGTCGTTCAGGCTAATGAAACACACAGACACAGTATTGATTTAAAGTTTTTGTTGGTTGTTATATTTACAAACTATCAACGGGCTATTTACATACGATAGAACATGTGAAAGTAAATTTGGAAGTAGACTTTAGAAAACACACTTGGTAGAAGAAGATTTTTGTTTTGCACCGGAAGGAAAGCTAGAGGATGTAACATAGATCGTGTAAAAGATTGTCTAAGATGGCAGTGACAGTGGTGCCCCGTGAAGTAGATCTTTGTAGATTGTTGGCCATGCTACCGTCGGCCAGCTGACCTCCTAACGTCAACCGCCCAGCCCGGATGCACTTGAGTAGAGTATGTGTCAGGTGATGTAAATGTGTTCGAAACGATGCACAAAAGGTAACCGTAACACCGTTCGCTGACTGACTGGGATAGCTGCTTCAGACATGCTGGCCGAAGCTTCCACTACCAGCTTACTTCTTGCCGCTCAGCCGAGCAATGGCAGCGTTCAGGGCGTCCATGCTGAAGTTCGGGTCATCACGCGGCGGGTTGGCACGGATCTGCTCCAGCGTCTTCAGGACGTGATCCGGAGCGGGTCCATCGACGGGCAGATGAGCGCCCTGCGGCTGGTATCCATTCTCATCGGCAACGTACGTCACCTGGTACTGGGCACCATCGTCACCGGTGTACGAGTAGCTGCCCTGGGCCGACTGGCCGCCGACTCCACTTTCCTGCGCGCTAATACCGTTGCTCGTCTCGTACCGATAGTTGTACGTACCGTCCGGGTTTACGACCGAATCGGACACCAGCACCTGGGCCTGAGCGTCCTGTGGGTTTTGGGCGGCTGCGACAGCAACCAGCGCGGCAATGACGAACTGTGGGCATGAAAACGAAAGAAGATGGATTACGGATACGGACAGAGTGTGAGCCGAAACCGAAGCCAGTTGAGTAATGGGACCCCGAACCGAAAGTGACAGTAATGCTAATTAATCGGATGAGAAAACATTTGCCATGCAAAAACACGCATAACAAAGCTTGCGACACGTCAGGTTGCGAAAATACATGTGCAGGTGTTGCTTTTAAGGAATTTGTAGATGCTCAGGAAAACTTTTTCAAACATCTTTTGAAGCACTCTTGAAATATTTTGAAGAATTCCAATCAGACAGAACTCTGATGCACTCAAATCAAAAATACACTGCTAAAAATAAACTCCCGTTGCACCAAGGATGTATTACAATTTCGCTTCCAAAAATATCGCCAAATAAATAGTCCACCTAGCTAGCGCCATCTGTGAGCAAACTGGTGGACAATCTTTCACCTAACATGTAACACTTGCTCAATGCTCACACCGTATGTCACCACCACACTTTGAACAAGCGTGAGCTCACTATTAGCAACCATCCGCCAACTCAACTATCACCAACTGTCACTTGGTCGACGATTCTTGGGTGCACTTGCGGTAGAAACGATTCTTGCTCGTGTCTCGTGTCGCTGCTCACTCACCAGCTTGTACATGTTGACTGAGTGCGTTTGCAGGAGTGTTTGCTGACGGGCTGCGTGTGCCTTGATAAAAGCTAATGCGAGAACTGATATCAATTATCGTCCGCGGCGACGCTTATATAGTGGCCGGACGACAAAAACCAACCCGACCCCAGTGCTCCGGGATGCTGCACTGCCTTGGATCGGCACTGCTGGAAGGGAGAGATGGTTCCAGTACGCGCTTTGCTGACATCTTCACCGCAACCTTTACCGGGGCTCGCGTTGAGTGTATGTGCGTGCCATCCTCTCACTTGCGTGATCTATCATCCCTCCCGCGCGTTACGATCGGCTCTCGCCAACGAAGCGAACGAAGCATCCCACAGCCAACCGTTCCACTGCCGGGGTGCCCTGCGAATAACTCCCGCGAAAAAACTTCCCGAAAAATTTGGGGGCCCCAGGGGGGGGGGGGGGGGGGAGTGCCGTTCGTCACCTGGTAGGTAAGCGATCAGTGCATCGAAGTCTTTCGATCAAACGCATTCCATACAAATTAGATGCGGCTGCTGCTGCTGCTTGTTGTTGGTGCTCTTCTTCTTGCTTTCGATTGACACCGTACGTACCGCTCGTGACGATGGGCAGACACTCTCTTGATGAACCAATTGTAACGATCCCCACCAAACCCTTTCTCTGTCATCATGGTGGATTTGTTTGGAGCCCCTTCCTTACCAAAACAAAAACCTGCGTCAATGTAACCGGCAAACATCTTCCTCAGGTGTGTGTGCGTGTGTGGAACAGCAATGCCGAATGTTAAGTGGCAGCTGTTACCCTTCAACACCTCTCACTCTCATTACAGTGAGTGTGAAGATTCTGCGACCGAACAACACAGTCGCTCTCGTGCCTATGGAACCGCTTTCGAACGATCAATCATCATCCGATCCGGGTTGTCCAGGTAATGTGGCACCGGTCGGCTGAGGTCGTGCGGTCCGGTTTTGACCCGAAAGCTGGTTGATGCTTGAAATTACTCACACACTGCGTGAAGCTAGCAGTGGTTGTGTTTCCATATTAAAGTTTGACCACAAAGTATGGGAGTTTAATTTAATAAAATCACACAACAACAAAAGATATCAAATTTTATTGCGATATCCCACACCATTACGATCCCCAAAACAGAGTCTGCCTCACGCGTAAGCCTACACTCAATCACGTGAAATAAAAACACGTACGCATCTCGAACACTCCACTAAACGTCACTGCCAAATTTGGAGCGCTCCATTTCGGCAGTGTGACGTCCGATCGCTGCATCTGCAATGCGGTCCCGATACATGACGCCCTTAGCAACGGATTCTCCGTTCACCGGTTATCTTCAGTCAGTCAACCTCGTTTCCACGCCTTCAAACTACTGCGAGCGTGAGGTTCAAAGTTGAAGAGGATCACATAAATATGGCCCGATTGTGTTGGGGTTTGTCTTGCAGACGATCTGCCGACAGTCACAGAAGAAAGGAATATTGTATAATATCGCTCCGACGCACAGTGGATCATGTGGAATCGTTTTTGTGGACAACTTGTGTTTTGAAATTTATTAATTTTTAGAAATTGTTAAATCAATTAAGCCTAAAGCTTATCTAGAGTATTTTAGTGTGCTGTAAAACGTCATTAGCACAAAAAATTAAATCTATGATACCCACTTCCTCAACTCATCTTAACCGGGTGTGTGGTGTGTGCGTATGCATGAAAGTGAAAGCTCTCGTCTCCCAACCCAACCTCTTACGTCAACTTGTGCACAACACTCTTCCCCACGCTCTCAACTAAAAGATGAGCTGATCTTGCGCCGGTGGCTTGTCATGCATCATCCCCACTGAGCGTCCCAAAGCCTTGGGAGTTTCGTCTCGGCGTTGCGTCACACTGCCGGTGAAAGATGCACCGAAACCCTGACCTTGATTGTTGAGGCCGGCCAAGAAAGAAATCGCGTGTGGAGAAAACCCGAACCAACGAGAAGGAAGAGATGTGGTTTGGTTCGTTTTTTTCTTCTTCAGCCATCTCCTTCACGAAAAATCATGCAAGTACAAGCAATGCAATTGGTTTAGTTACTTGAGCGCAGCTTAAGACAAGGCTGCGGCACCAAACACATGAGAAAATGTGCCGAAACTCAATCGACATTGCAAGATTCAACCAGGTACTGTGTGTGTCTTCTATGCACAACACTTAAAAATATATGCCTCTCACGCTCACGCCATGCTATTTTAGCCGCTTCGGTGACCTTTAGCCGATGGAAGATGGTTTAAAATTAGTGTCTGCCTGTACACGGACTTCGAATGCCGCATCTTTAAACGATCGTTTAGCATTTCACGGCTTTGTACTGGTGCGGTTTGCCATTAATCGAATCAACTTTAAGACGGATGCCTGACCCGGTGCTGAAGTTGGATGCTGGGCTGCAGAAGTTGGAAGAGTTTTATGATGGCTGAGTGGGACTCGGACCGAGTTTTAGCTAGTGCTAACACACGTGCAAGCGAAACCTTGAGCCGGAAGTTTTACGAGCTACATCTTCGAACAGAGAGGTTCGAAGCACTTAAGAAGATTATTTAGGGATACTAAGGGTGATGAGTCATCGTGTAGAGTAGGGTCAATTAAATCAATCTACCAACGCTAATTACATCAAAATAGTTGTTGTCGTTCAGGCTAATGAAACACACAGACACAGTATTGATTTAAAGTTTTTGTTGGTTGTTTTATTTACAAACTATCAACGGGCTATTTACATACGATAGAACTTGAAGAAAGGAAATTTGGAAGTAGACTTTAGAAAACACACTTGGTAGAAGAAGATTTTTGTTTTGCACCGGAAGGAAAGCTAGAGGATGTAACATAGATCGTGTAAAAGATTGTCTAAGATGGCAGTGACAGTGGTGCCCCGTGAAGTAGATCTTTGTAGATTGTTGGCCATGCTACCGTCGGCCAGCTGACCTCCTAACGTCAACCGCCCAGCCCGGATGCACTTGGGTAGAGTATGTGTCAGGTGATGTAAATGTGTTCGAAACGATGCACAAAAGGTAACCGCAACACCGTTCGCTGACTGACTGGGATAGCTGCTTCAGACTTGCTGGCCGAAGCTTCCACTACCAGCTTACTTCTTGCCGCTCAGCCGAGCAATGGCAGCGTTCAGGGCGTCCATGCTGAAGTTCGGGTCATCACGCGGCGGGTTGGCACGGATCTGCTCCAGCGTCTTCAGGACGTGATCCGGAGCGGGTCCATCGACGGGCAGATGAGCGCCCTGCGGCTGGTATCCATTCTCATCGGCAACGTACGTCACCTGGTACTGGGCACCATCGTCACCGGTGTACGAGTAGCTGCCCTGGGCCGACTGGCCGCCGACTCCACTTTCCTGCGCGCTAATACCGTTGCTCGTCTCGTACCGATAGTTGTACGTACCGTCCGGGTTTACGACCGAATCGGACACCAGCACCTGGGCCTGAGCGTCCTGTGGGTTTTGGGCGGCTGCGACAGCAACCAGCGCGGCAATGACGAACTGTGGGCATGAAAACGAAAGAAGATGGATTACGGATACGGACAGAGTGTGAGCCGAAACCGAAGCCAGTTGAGTAATGGGACCCCGAACCGAAAGTGACAGTAATGCTAATTAATCGGATGAGAAAACATTTGCCATGCAAAAACACGCATAACAAAGCTTGCGACACGTCAGGTTGCGAAAAT
>KZ062197.1:2515-25995 GCA_002091835.1 Anopheles maculatus
ACACACACACACACACACACACACATACACACTGCACCACACTGCTGTGTGTTGTGGAACCGCAAGGTATGGAAACATATTATCAACAGCAACCACTAATTTATGGGCAACAGAATTTTCAAGCATGCAATCGACGATACTCAATTTCAATTTGCCATTAATCTAGTAAATTAAGTTCAGTTCATATACAACACGTACTCTCAGCCCTTATCATGAATTATGGACAAATGGGACAGTTGTTCCGATTACGATGTCAACAAAATTGTACGCTAAGAACAATTCATCGGGGACAAATGCATTAGGTGGGTTTCGAAAATAAGAGATCAACTTTATTGTCTGTTGGAATGGTACAAGCAACATTCTAACACACCGTAAGTGTATCCTTATTTTAACACATAAACCAAAACTTTATTTGAACACACGAGCTCCTCTCTCTCTCTCTTCGGTGCTTCAAAGTAATCTGGTCATAAAGGCAAAAACATAACACTAACTGTATCAGAATGGAGGTGATTGAAATGATTAATGTAATATATTGACGCATCTAATCTAGCAAATCAAAGACGGGCGCGATAGGTAACTCAAAGGCTATTAATTAATTAATGAACAACGTGCTAACTGAAACAATCTTCCCCCAGAATGCTGTACATGTACTAAACTGAACACCTGTGTATGTATTTTACTCTCGAAAAGTGGTTTACAAATGTACAATTCTCATTCTGCATATCGCTTCCATAACGCGCAACAACAACACACTGTAATCAAGGTTCATTCCAAAAGGTACATTCTCAAGCGTTAGAAATTGCAACCCAACCCCAAACATTATATCATCATGCAAACTCAACCCAAATGAGCAACGTGTGAGTCTTACATCATTCTGATTGTGCGTAAATATAGACAACATAATCATTTCTTACCAATGAACTTATCAAATTAGCAGAGAGAGTACTTCATATACAGTACGTCCAACAGTCTTCACGAGTATGTGTAAATAGAGCTTTCAGCAACGTATATTCCTTCCACACTACAACGTTACATGTGCTGCAAAAGGAGCTTAATGCACTGGCAACACTCTGGCAGTCCAACACAGACAAACTACAAGTTTCTAATGCTCGACTGGTTGCATCGGGCGCATGCATCGGCGCGATGTGGGGGAATAATATTTTCGTTGTCATGTAAAAATAATTTATGTTACGGGACCACAAAGGAGAGGAGAATCAATTACAGCAATCGACATTGAGAAATAGGTATCGACAAACATAAAGGGTAGGTGGTAATTACGCTACGCACGAAGAACAAATCAAATGAAAAACAAAACACATGTTAACATTCCAAATATAATAAATGTACCTATGATTTGAAGCTAATCATCAAAACGAACTATACCGGGTGACACGAAACAGCTTAGATGCATTTCGGGGTCATTATCGATCTGGTTACTTTGTATGAAATTTCTTTTGTATCCTACGTACGCTTGCAGGGGGGGGCATAAGAACATACATGGAAAGTCAATATTCTGCCATAGATGTTTACCGTGTTTGAGCAAATTTAATTAACACCCTTTGTACCATCACGATGGAGGACCAAAAACAGTCGAGTACGAAAACTCAAATTAAATGTAACTTAACTTATAATTCTATGAATTCGCACAAACTCCAATCACGCTTTACATACTCGTTGCTTGTTTCTGAGATCTGAGCTTTTTTTTTTACTGAATATTTTAGTTTTAGTAAATAGGCATACAAAAAAAAACTTCCATCACACATGATTTACAATTTGTTTAACGTTCAGAGTACCATTTCTGGTCAGGTAAGTTTTCAGAACGGCTGAGCGTCGCGTTGAAAGCTCTAATTCGGACACGGTTATGCAAAACATACCAAAATAGAATTACAAATAGAATAAAAAAAAAGTTGAAAGTTTCGCGACGTACGTATGTTGCAAACAAACCATTACAAAATGTATATTTTTTATTCCTATACTCCCCGGGCTTGGCTAACAACACGGTAAGCGTTACCTGACTGCTAACGAAAGTTTTTCGTAAGCTTGGAGGTTCAAGATTTATATTCAAACATGAAAACATTACGCTCATGCGTGCACATACTGGACACGCCTGTGCTCAAACTTTGAGCCGTGCCATATCATTTCGAACACGTGCCAGCAACACCACCATAAATGATGTTTTCTATACTTTAAATTAAAAAAAAACACTGCAATTTCGCGAAAAGGCACACAAAAGCTGCTCTAAATAAATTTTTCCTTTATTTTTTAACACAAAAATTCGCAAGTCGCCATTGAAAGCATACATATTATAAGATATTCTCTGTGTTAAGTAAAAGGGCAAGTGAATAGGCTTTTATTTAAAAAAATGTAAACAAATAACTTTTTCAACAAACCATCATCACCAGACAAATCGTGAAGGCAAGAAATGGAGCAAAACATGAGGCGCGTAGCAGATAAGGGATGTAAGAGATATTATAAACGTTTTAGAAAGATGAACATTTTATTTATATCATCATCACTTGATGAAAAGATCTTAGGGATAGAACAGCAGCATTGACCGACGAGCTAGATGATTACACAGCAAATAAATAATGCTATTCGGCCCAAAAAGTACAACAACAACAACAACAAAAAAGTACTAATGCTGATCGCGGCGTCTAAAAGTGAAAAGTAGTTATACAACACCGAAAGCATCCAATTGATTCGAATGTACGATATACAATACATTAACAACGAAAAAACAAACTGAAATACAGTTAAAACAAATGAATCGATAAGTAACATCTGATCGGTCCTGTGTGTGTGTGTTTTTTTTATTATAAATTGAAAGATAACTAATGTCTATTGCAAGGTAAGTTTGGTGGTAAATTAAACCCAATAATTAATTGGCTTAAAGGCCGGCTAGATCATGCGGCTCATATACTTTTTTACTAAACTTATTTAGCCGGATAGTTAATCCTTGTCATGGAAGACCGATGGAAGCCAGTAAAACAAACCTAGGTTATAACTTTAAAAGATGAATTTTTAACATAGTCCTGCCTCAATTCAATATTTTTAATTATAGCTCTTATTTTCTTACTTCTGTGTGCGATATTTATTCATGCGTAAAGTTGATAAGGAAACTATAGAATGAAACAAACAAACCAAATATTGTAGTCTTGTATTAAATATTAATTCGTAAAATTTACTGCAATCGTTATAGTAAAAACAAATACTTAAAAAATACTTAACACGATTCTCATGCCATTCTTTTACGAACACATCAACGCCATCACTCCATTACAATGTGGTCTTACTATGCTACATTTGTCCTGATATACGGCCTAAAAATACTTTACGTAGGATCGTTCGGTGCCATTCTTATGACATGATCAACCCACCGGATCCTGGTGAAGTGTGCAGCTCGAAGAAGTCGTCGTTTTCCATGCACATACACCTATAACCTTGCTAAGCTTTTTCCTCTTAAGCACAGCTAACAAACTATCGTCAAATTTGGACCGACTCAGTATTTGAGTGGACAAATTTTCTTTGATGGCAGCCCGCTTGGTAAGGCGTAACTTAATATGCATGATGGATCAAAATCTGGGCAACTTCAAAGGTACGATCACTTAACTGCAACTTGCTCGACAATTTATTATTTTTTTAGTCATATCTATTTGTTTTTTTCGAAAAATAAATTAACAAATTTTGAGAAAAATGTGGCTAGATCGCGCATACATTTCTTTTCAAATATCGTGTGCCTCGCATCAGCTGCATCAACATGAAAGTTTAAGTTAAGATTTTTCTTGGCAATGTGTGGTATTCAAAAACGACATGTTATGACGACCAATTTATCATTTAGGTGTGAATCGTGCTCCCACGTCAGACAAGTTATTTCTTGTACCTGTTGTTGTATTTTTTTTTAACCATAAAAACGTCGCTGTGCAAACTACGGCACCTGGTATACGTTTCAATCGATAAAACACAATGCAATTTGCCCTTAATCTATGCATCGCCAAACCATTTCCTCAATCCTGCAATGGTTTGTGATGAGTTTGATGCTATTATGTGGCAATATTTCGACCAAAGTTGTCCAGCTCGGCCGGTTTTAATTGCATTTTGCCTTGCTTTTCTCTTGCAATTGCGACTCCCCCGCCCGTCCCCCTCCATTGCTGCTTGCACAGCGCACATTCCCGTGTGCGGTAAAGCACTGCGTAGATGAGGTACCGGAAACGAAGTTTTGAGATTGTTTCGTTCCGAGAGATGAATTTGCATTCAGGCATCCAGTTCATAGCACATGAGCGAGGTATACGGTGCGTTGATACACGTAAACTTTTCTAGCAATGCTGTTATCCCGTACAAAAGGGTTCATGTTGTCTGCATACCAGTCGCATAGAAAGTTTGGGATGAGCTGATATGCAAGGGAAATCGGATACAGAAACGACAGATGACGTCCAGCAGTCGAGTTGGACTTTAGCGATAAATGGACATGCCCTGAATAAGTAATGGCACATAGCATGCGATTCGGTACTCTTATTTCATCTAGCCAGGATAGCAAATGGGAATTTGGTCATGGTCATAGTTTGAGTCGTGTCGTTGTATGATTAAGCTGGATGAATGCGACTTAAAACGAAGCTTAATCTTAGCAGTTTTGCTAAATAAAATAAAGCACGTTAGCGTACGTCAGAGCGACGCAAACCACAGTTTTATAGCTTATGCAAAGTGCAAAAATTTGAAATTTGTTATAAGATAATCTTTACTTCTAGTGGTTTAACTGGTCTACAATGCCATCCACATCAAATCTAACTAGATTTATACATATTCGGGTGCGTGTTAGTCAATCCTTGCTACCGGCGAGAGATAATTTATCCTATTTGAATGGGGTTTGTTCTCGGACATAGGAACCGGCGCCATTACCACTAAAACAACATCAGAACGGTGTTTCAACATAAAGTATGGTATAGCAATAATGTTATAGTAATACCGAGGGAAAGTTCTTCATGAATAAGAAATGATATATTAACTTCATTCAGGACTAGGTCTATAGTGGTGAAAACTACACACCGCCAACCTTTTTCTACGAGTGTCCTCGAAATGGTTGGGAATGCCCGAGTGAGCGTCAACAGTTTCTACTGTTTTTAATACACTCGGGCGCTATAGATTGCCCTCAAATATGCCAGATTATACAAATTTCCTGATTCCAAATTGAAATGGGAAAACCAACTTGATGTCTGGATGTCTATCCCTCCATCCATACTAAGATAATGCGATGCAACAGATCATGAATGCAGAACCTGAGCGTAACTTTTAGCGCTAACACAAACGAAAAGTGACTATCGATATAGCCGCACACACGGGGGAATATCTCATCACGGGCAATACCTAATACCGCCATCGCAGCTATATTACCAGGCTTTTAAAATCCACCCTAGGTAGAGATAAATGACATGTATCAAAAGGAAATCCCATAAAATAAATGAAAGGAACTTACTGTGCCGTTTGCTATAAATGCAGTAAATTACTGATCCTTTCACAATTCGTGCGGAGCTAGCAGGATGATCTTTTGGCGATGACATTGAGTATTACGAGGATTACCAGAATGCTCAATTCCGGTGTTGGCAGGACAACTCCGTGGGATATTGCACTTAACATAAGTATGCTTGAGTTCACTTGATAAATGCGGGATGGGAAAACAAATAAGCTTTGTTTTGCACAAGATGGAAAAACTAAACCGAGTTAAAAAAAACACTTTTACCGCTCGGGGAAGGAAGAGATGTGAATTGTGTATCGCAGTTCTACAAGAAAAAGCTTCTTAAGCATGCGCATCATTACTAACGAATATATCAATCTACATCATCACATCATATTTTTAGCAATTAGCACATAGAGCTTATGTGTTAGAATATATAATACTTACGAAATTCGATTCTAAATTCGCTATTTCGTTGCACTACACTCGACGCACAAACACAGCACACACGTGCACATCAGAGCTTGTCATATTTTCACAGCATTTTCACAGCATCGGCAACCAAATTTGGTACACCTTGCTTCTACAAACTTTGAGAGAAATGCATGCATGCATTTTAGTTTTTAATGCAACTACCTCAGAAAGACTCTTGCCGATTAAAAGCTGTATCGTTAATTTTGCCATCTATTTGGCTGCTTTCTTTCTGATGATGGTGATTCGAAAAAAAAAAACAATAAATAATCGTTTGGCGTCCACACATATCTGATCTACACCTCAACAGGCTGTCAGTTTTGCTATTCCATTCCCGCGCTGTGTAGCCGCGAGCTTATTCTTCAGTTTGCTTTCAAATTTGCTCGGCTGATGATTTCCAAAATGGCGGCTAGTGTTTTCCAGAACGAATCGAAAAATTGAAGACGTACTTTATTCGCGTGATTGTGGAGCCATAGCAATTCTCGAAATGAAAATACTTTAAAGCGGGTTGTGTGTATTACGTGAAGATTTTATCATATCATGAACTGAGCGTACGATGCTTATGCGGAACGTGTTAATACGCAAAAAACTGTTTTATGGTTTGTGAAGTTCAACGTCATGCGTTCAGTGACTGAGAAAGACTGAGTGCAAATCCAAACATATCCGGTGATGTAAATCGCTTTAAAAGAAACCGCGAACATTGGAGAAGCCTTCAGACAATACAGTGTTATTATTAAAACTATTTCGATGCTCTTGGTCTTGCATTGAACGGAACTGCAACGAATAAGAAAGGTGAGATGGATGGGCCTACGTCGACCTGGTTGAATCAGCTTCAGCAACCCACGCTGGTACCATTTAGTTTACTGTATGGTGAAAAAATACCGGATGATGTGCGAAATCATATAGGAAATTGGATCCAAAGTCAATTTATCCATGCAGCTGCGTATCCCGATAAGCAAAATGCTACGAAAGATATTTACGAGGATGCTGCTAAATTTCTAAACAAGCTTATCGACAAGTTGAGGCGCATTAGTGCATTGTATGAAAACGACATCAAAAGTGAGTTGGACGATTCGGCCTGCATTTTACTACAGCTGTTCTCACACAACCCGGTCCCACTCTATCAGCAATTGATTAATTGTTTGCAGCAGCACCCGTTTTATTGCATCACTTTGGATGCGATCGTGAAGACCAAGGTGTCCAAAGAACTCCTGCAGCTGAAAGTAATGGTGAATGAGAATGAAAAGGACAATATTGACCTGATAATAGAGCACGGCTTCTTGGCGCAAGGGATAAGTGAGCTTCAGAGCGTACAGGCAGCGGTTAATGTGGCACAAATGGGAGAGGAGCGAATGCACACACAATGTCAGCTCATTCACCAACAGAAAATTGTGAAAGATCATTTACGGACATTTTCCAACATGCAATTTGCTATGGCGAACGGATTGCGTAAGTCGATAGATAAGACGGACAAGCTGCAGAACAAGATCCTGAATAAGTATCTTACGCAGTGGAAAACAAATCAGAGGCTCGCTGCTATCGGTGCGCCAGCAAAGCTTGGGAGCGATCTGGACACCATACAGTCATGGTGCGAAAGTCTAATGGAGATCATCCTGAGCATGAAAGAGCAGATTGTGCAGGCGATCAAGATAAAGTCAGAGGGATACATCGATCTATCTACCGATCCAGTTCTAACGCAAGCATTGAAGGACGTGACTGGGCTGATGGAGACGCTCATCTACAATTCATTTATCGTGGAACAACAACCGCCACAAGTGCTTCGACGGTATTCCCGGTTTGCTGCATCCGTGCGCCTGCTCACCGGTAAGACGTTGTGCAACCAGATGAATCCTCCGCAAGTGAGTGTGTCCATCATTACCGAATCTCAAGCACAGCAAGCGCATTGTATGAAGGAAGCTACCCCATCCGCTGCCGGCGAAATCTCGGACAATATCGGTCTTATGAAGTTCAACGGCACGACTAAACAGCTTTCAGCGGTGTTTAGCAAACTGTGCATAAAAAAGATCACTCGTGTCCGTGGTAGGCAATGCGTGCTGGATGAAAAGCTTGCTTTATTGTTTCAAGCAAAAATTACTACGGAACATGCAAATCTCGTTCATCCGGTATGGACTGTTTCGTGTCCGGTAGTAGTTATTGTGCATGTGTTGCAGGAACAAAGATCATGCGCAACAATCACTTGGGATAATGTTTTCACCATAAATATTCGCTCCCCGTACGGTGTACCCGAGCTGGTGCAATGGAATCGGCTTGCCGACGTACTCAACCTGAAGTTCTGTGGTTCCAGCGGTCACCCTCTATCGCCGGAGCACATTCATTTTCTGTGCGAAAAAGCATTGGGATCAAACAAGCCGTTTCCGATACCGAACGACCTTATCATAACGTGGTCTCAGTTCTGCAAAGATGATTTGCCTGGTCGCAATTACACGTTTTGGGGATGGTTTTATCAGGCGATGAAGTTGACGCGTGATCACTTTCAGGATCTGTGGTTGCAGGGCAGGATCTACGGCTTTATAGAAAAAGGCAAGACAGAACAATATTTGACCAACTGTAAGCCGGGCACATTTTTGGTGCGTTTTTCCGGCACGGTACTAGGAGCTATCACCATCGGCTTTGTGCACGAAAACAACATTGGTCAGCGTCAGATTCTGCACATTGAACCATTTACAGCCAAGGACTTATCCATCCGTTCGCTGGCTGATCGTATACTCGACATTGAGGGTCTCACCCATCTGTACCCGAACATACCAAAGCACGAAGCGTTCAAGCGACAAAACGTACGGAATTTTTACCCATCCCGACAGAAGACGAACTATATCGGGACGGAGCTGCGCACCGTGTTGATATTCCCTCCCGTAGCTAAATCAAGCAATGAAAGTTGTAACAATGATCAGGCGCCTGTAATGAGTGAGTACACCTGTACCAATTCTGACAACATGTCGTTTTTTGATCTTGAAACCATAACCTTGTTACCACAGCAGTTTTAAGGTAGAACGCGGTTAAAGTGTTTATTTGTTGCTAAAATCATATCCCTCATAACATCTAGATTACTTTCTTAACTCGGTGGTTGCTTTCTTTGCTATTTGTCTCAACTTACAGTGAGGAAAATACTAATTCTATTTTGTGTACAGAAAATTTGATATTAGTCAATCGTTTAACTTGCCTCGTTGTGTGTGTTGTTTTTTTCTAATAAAGTATTTTATAATCGTGCAGGAAATAATGCTTAAAACAGCGCACACCACAAGCTAGCATTTAAGAATTTGTCGATTGAATTTCGTAAGAGACAATCGGATCAAAAGAGATGAAGATTTTTCCATTACTGACGAATAAGTATCTCATAGATCGTGTTACAACTAGTTGGATATAGTTTTCGAACCGGCTGTTTATTAATCTTTATGAAAGTAGAGAAGTCGCGTTATGGATTAACAGTGGTTACGTTATCTTTTACTTTAAATTATACACCAAATTTGCAAAAACCCCAATTTTTAAGTCATGGTTGCAAATTTTAGTGTGTTTTGCAAAACCCACACCGCACAATAGGATAAAAAACTGTTAAAAGAAATCTTTAAAAGGTTCAAGTGTATAGGAGACTCAGGAAAAATTGCTTCTACTCAAAATTGTTTCGCACCATTGTGATTTGGTTTTTTTACAACATGAAAGAGATTGCTTTTAAGCAATAAACAATACAAAAATACAGATACAGCAAAACTGTGTGACGATAGTTAGGATTAATGAGCAAATAAAATGGGTATTCATTGTGTTTTGTCTATAAATTGTTCTGTTATTCAGTGTTAAGGCTCTCTTGTCCGCTTTTTATTTAATTCTAAAATTTTTTGTTTTGTTTGGTGTATTACAACGATTGCCAAGTGTTTAACTTACTATCACACTATTCATTTATTTTCAATATTATTTATCTTAAAGCAGACGATTGTAGTATTCAACTATCGATGGTCGTTAAATTTAACTTAATGTTGTTTTGTCTATAAAAATTGATTATTTAATAAGGTATAAGGCTCTATGCGGCCCGGTGTTGATGCGACAGCGGCGCCGGTCTTCACATGGCAGGACCGGGGTTCAAGTCTCATCTGGGCCGTTCCCCCATAGTGAGGATTGACTAACCAACTATGCGGTATCATGCCTGGTAGAAATGGCAGGCATGACCTTAAGAGGTCGTTAGGCCAAGAAAGAAGAAGAAGGCTCCATGCAAATGTGTTGTGGTTCGTTACAAAGCTACACAGACTATGAAACTAACCACAACAATTATATCACAAAATTAACACAGATGCTGTGAGAATGTGGTTAAAGTACGATTATTTCATGAGCTGTTGGTTACCACAACAACAGTTAGTGCTCGGGCAAACCTTAGCAAAAATCCGAACAGAACGCACCAAACAGCTCCTCCTTAAAAAGAACATCAAACACTACTGCTGATCACGAGCTCCTCTAATGCATGTCGCGTTCCCGAGTGTTTAATCCTTCCGAATGATAAATAGCTGTGCATCGAAGTGAAAATAGCAGCCAGCAAGTAACGCTGTCTGTCAACGTGATGAACCATGTCGTTTTATATGGCATCATGTGAATTGTGGTTTTGAAGCCGGGCAAGATGCAGCAGAAAGTGCCACTACGAACGGACAAACAACCGCCAAGAAAATTATTATTGTTATGTTTTATTTTTTATTTGGGTGGACATTAAACTTCTTCTCGTCGTAATGGCGTCTGGAATAGGGTTCGCATCAGAAAGCTTTTACCCCAACTGGACCGTTTGGGAAACAAGTCTGTGGAGAATAGTTTTGAAATGATAACAGTCATACTAAGCACATTTTTAATGTTTCGTAAAATGAACCGATACGATGGGGGAGAAAGCATGCGAATTCCTACTTTTTATATATATTTTTTTATTAAGCCATATTCTTTATCTTAAACTAGTTATGTAATGCTAACCACAAACGTATCAACATATTCTCACACCTCAGGATTAGTTTTGCAATTGCAATGTTCCCGGTTTATATATTTAAATCGTCTGCACATTGATGCAATGGTTTGTAGACCATTTGATAAACCCGTGGACCTTAAATATGAGTGAGCCTGAACACGCTTTACCCTTCACTTACTCTCGGATTCTACTCTATTCACTGGTATGGGTTGAAATCTCGTTTCGGATCGGCTACTGGTAAATTCCTTGGCTGCCAAAGCACCTAACAATAATTGTGGAGCCAAATGAGAAGGTGTCCTATTAGGGCTTTGATTGTAGGTCGAGATACAAGATATTTTTATCAATGATTGATGAGCAATATTTAGCAGGTATCGTGCATATTTCATATGGAAATTCACATGCAATTGTAAAATGCCAACAAATCGCTTTCTCTCGATTGCATTCCCTAGAGATAAATATAGCCCATTGTCGATGGGTAAATTATAATGCATATTCAAACAATAATATTTGCAATTACCAAACCAAACCAACAATAACGCATTTTGCTCTATCGCTCTGCTCTGTCTGTCTTTCTCTGCCTCGATAAACCATCTTAAACGACACTAGGGGAATCAGGCCGTTCATCTGCATACAGTCATATCGCCGCAAAAACTGACTAGGAGCTTCAGAATACGTTTTATGTCTAGGGTTTTCTTGCTGGAATGAAGTTTAAACAAAAAATAGTGACATGAAACAGTCTGCCTGCTTTTTTACCCCAAACACCGAGAGGCGTCCAACAGAACTGGAAACTTATTAAAAACAACAAAAAATATAACTTAGCTAGTCAACTTTCTTACAGTTTTTGCTAACCTATAGCATAGGAAACAAAAGGCATTAAACGGGCTTAGTTTAATTTCTTTTTTGCTATTGTGTTTGTATAATAAGGTTATGAGTAAAAATGTTTCAAGAGTTTTTAGCTAATAGTAATGTTAATGCTATCTATCTTGGGTCGAATTGTAATGGTTTAAATGTCAACTTAAATAGTATTGCATATCTAACATCATTCTTTATTAAAAAATAGATTTTAATTTTCATAATAAAATTATGTTCTTCCCAGCACATCAATCCAATAATGAATGAGCTAAAGAATACGATTTTCAATTGGCAATTTTAATACATATTTTGGTTTAATTGTTTTTTTTTTTTACAATAGTTACTGTTTTTGATACTGAGGTAATAAATAATTTGATATCTTTTCTTTTAGATACAATAGAGCACATCAGTGTGGGAAAGTGTTAAATATTACGGTAGAACAACGTTGTCAGGACAGAATGAGAAGAATGGCCCAATCAAAAAATTGTACCGGAATGAAACCTTGCCCGAATCAATGCAAATGATTTGTGTTTCGGTCGATAAACACAATACAATTCGGTTTTAATCTGTGCTACGACAGACCGTTTCCTCAATTCCACAAAATGTCTAATGAGTGTGATGCTATTATGCATCGCCAGTTGGTGGACCAAACAGCTGCATATATGTACACCCACCCACCCAGAGCTGACACTGCAGATGCTCGGCACTGGAAACGTGAGCGAGCGTGCTTGCATGCACTGCAACACCTCTTTGCAGTAAAATCGCACCTGAAGCAGAGAAGGTGGAAACGAAGTTTCGAGATTGTTTCGGTCCAGAATATGAGTTTGCATTCATCAGGCTCATGCTTTGCAAGAAAAATACGATGCGTTGATACATGTGCACACTTCTAACTTTGGGTGTTATCCGATACAAAAGGGTTCATGTTGTTGTCCACTACACACAGCAAGGGAGTAGCAGAAAGGGAGACGGATGCAGGGGAAATCGGATACAGAGACACAGAGACAGATGACGTACAGAAGTCGGATTGGATTCTAGCGATAAATGGGCATGCAGTGAATAAGTAATGGCATGACACACATGCTTCTCAATTTTTCGTCCATCCAGCATCGCAAATTGGGTGTTGGGAATGTTCATTGTCGGTGTTTCCAGTTCGGTACGTGGTGTCTGTGTATATCGGGTTTGGTTTTCAATTTTTGTTGAAGCAAAAGTTGTTTTGGTGCGCTGAAATAATATGTAGAAAGCGCTACTATTATGCATATGGAGATTATTGCGAATATTTGAATGTTCCGTGCTTTTCGTATGGTGGTATCTAGTTGTGTTTTTAGCAACATTTAATCATGTAGGATCAGGGTGGTGGACACATCGATCGAGTCACATTGTAATTTATTATTTTATTATTATTTATTTAGGAAAAATGTGCTCATGGAAATTCTCTTCTTGACAACTAATCGGATGCACTGTCTTATAAAACTAAAATATTCGACGAGTAACTAACAAATCAACTTTGTAAGGAAATGCAAAAAAAAAATGGAATAACACATAATTTCGAGATGGTAAAAAGCGTTCAAATCACAAACTTGATAATATGTAAATCCGCTATTGTTCGCGACTAACACAATCTAACACTCCAATTAAACAAACGTAGGTAGAAGTTTTTTTTTAATTCATGTAGAACGGCCTGGCCGTATTGCTAGATAGAAGTATTTAACAATGTTTAAAAAAGGTTGCAAAATTTATTGAAAAAAAAACTAATCAAAAATTTTAACGCCAGCAATAAAGCCACAACGCGTTTCACTCGCGTTTATTTTAACAGAATCCATCCATTTCAATACATCCCCTTTGCTGCGTTGTCGGATGGTGGTGATTCGATATCAGCTTGGAAAAACGAGAAAGAGTTGAAATGCACTGAAACAATTGTAAAATGGTGTTCTTCAACAGTATCACATAACCTCTTTATTCTGTGAACAAATGGTATTATTGCTGTACCGAGTATATATTTTTTTATTATTATTATGAATCCATTGATGTCGTTCTTGGACTGTTGTTGCACGAACTGCTGCATGTTGGATTTCTTAGTGTGTTTAAGTAAAAATAATCAAATATATCAATGGATTGAAATTAAATGTTGGTTTACAGTATCGCTTTATTACTGAATCATTTCAGTTTTGCAGGTGTCTCTCACTCAACAAGAATTATTAATATTTCTTGAGCGACTCAGGCCATATTTAACGAAAACTTAAACATATTAAAAATATACTAATGTTTACCTCCTTGGTATAAATGAATATTTTCTACTAAACTCTTTAGTAATTTTCGCATGACAACTAAACCAACTAGAAAGTTTAAGTGTTGCTCTACTTTTTAGTTATTGTTGCATACATGCATTTCTATCATTAACCGATAATCATGTGTGTGCTTCAAAACTTCTACCACCACAACAACAACGAAAAAAGAAAATAAACGTACACATAGACGACGGGTTTATATTTGAACAACCGAACAAAAGGATACGAGTGAAAGTCACAGAAAACTACGTCGGTATGTATGATGTACATGCTGTTTTCTTTCTTTCTTGTTTTTTGTTCTCTGTTCCGCTGTTCTACCAAACACAATTTGCAAAGGCGAACGAACAAAAACTTGAACAAAGTTTGTGCCTTGTTGAGCATTTATGAGGTGAATGCGAGTGACGAAAAACGCATATAACAGTGAGAGTGCGGCTGTGTTGTGTGCCACAGTAGAAGGTGCATAACCGAAAAAGGAAGCGAAAACTAAATCAACCACCGTGTTGGGCCGGGAAAGTGAATGGAAAACACGGCTAAGCGTGCATCAGAAGTCCGGTCTCATGAATTTGTTTTCCACTACTACTTGCCATCATGTTTGACGAATTGCGAAGGAAAACTGGGAAACAAATGTGAAGCGCGGAAATGAAAATTGGACAAACTTTTCACGATACCCGTCATGTTTTTTTTTGCCATCCCGCTTCGCCAGAACCTATAGCTTTTCCGAAGCATTTTCTCTTTTCTTTTTCGTTTGCAGTTGCTTTCGTTAATTCTTGCTCTACGACCAGCAGCTTTTGTTAAAGGTTTTGCATCTTTCATCTGCCCCGGTGCTTTATGTTTGAGTTCTCTCAGCTACCGTGCGGTTTTAGATTTAAGCAATGTAGTAAGGTTGAAAACGGATCAAATAAAGGAACGGGAAAACCTAAATAAGGGAACAATGGCAGCGCTCCCGACAATAGATTACTTGAGTCATATTCCTTTCACAGACAAATCACAAACAATCATATAAACACAAAAAGAAAATAAATGTGCATGAATTTAGCTAGCAAGACAAAAACCGGAAAGCGAACAAATGTTTTGCCGACTGTGATGTAATTATGGTGGAATGTACTTGTAAAAAAAAGGAACTTTGAACAAAGTAATATGGAAAAAAATGTGGAAATGTGTGAAAAATATGGAAAAATTAATGATAGAATATGTTATGTATACAGTTTTCTTTTACTGCACCAATAGATGTGTGATATAGTAAAAGAAAAGTTATAAGTTAGACAAATTTTGCGATATTTTGCGGTTGCATTTTAAAAGTTCGCGATAAAGACTCAGCCCAAAGCTGAACAATGTGTATTGCCCGAGATCGAGAAAGGTGAAGCTCAGAACTATTTGTTGGTCTCACATTTGCTGATTTGTAATTGTAAAACAGCTACAACTACTAGTTGTATAAAATACTCTAATGTGGACGAAATAAATTACCATAAAAAAGGTCGCAAGGGCACGAATACAGTTAAAAAATCGACGCGGGACGTGTCAGGTTGCTGATTAACAATAATGGCATTAAATTCACGGCACATACATAAAGAAATCAAGCAAAGGGCATCAAATCGGATCCGGTGATCCTCTACGTCGCATCGATCTTGCGACACGATCCAAAAGGACAAAGAAGTAACCGCTACAATAACGAGCACAATGCGCTATACAATTATATCGTTTAACTAATTAGACTCGTCAGAATTCGGTGGGTTGGTCACGTCAGGTGAATGACACCGGACGACAAAATCAGTAAAGTGTTTTTAAGCAAAATAGGACCAACATGAGATGGAGTTGATGCGTCCGCCACCACGGAAGAGAAAGGTATTGTATTGGATTACGACTGCGCTAGACCGGGAATGGTATTGAGAACTTTCGAAGCAGACCAAGACCGCGAAGCAAGTAAGTAAGAGTGATGCCGGATAATAAAACAAAATCCTAACTATGTTCGGTTCATATATTTCATCATTTTCATTGGCACTTCTTGTCATTTTCAGGTACCATGAAATACTTTGCCTGTAGCAGTTCGTGCCAAAGACACAGGATGATCTAATTTGGGTGAGTAAAATTTATTCTTTTTTAAAAACAGCAATGAAGTTTTTATACCCACGTCTAGTATTTCTGAACTATTGTATTAAATATAAATCGAAACACTCGATTTTCTCGAACTTCCTGTGCGAACCAGAGGGCTAGTCCTCGCGGATCGCATCCTGCCTGCAATCTATACAAGGCCGCATGTTTGGCATGTCTATGAAGCAGTTCTTCTAATAAGCCAAAGTTATAATTAATTGGTTGATGAAAACTCGAATCAAAAATGAAAGTAACTTGATCTAGGCTATCGCGAGTTTAATTTTTTCTATTTTCAGCAAAATTAGTAATGTCCTTTGATTAAAGCGTTAATTTAACTTCACAATAGTACTATTTTTCAAGCTTGACAAAATTGTCGATTGAACCTGCGCGTGGGGGAAATTATGCTCACATTACCTGCGTCCTCCCGGTCGTCCGCACTGTATGATTTAATGGGCATGTTTGAATTAATGTACCATTTGGGTCAATACACACCGATCTGTCAGGTGAAGAGACAAAACGTATAACAGAAACATTGTGAAATTTCAGCACGTATAAATGAGAAACCGTATGCCGAAGTCAGAAAGCGGAAATAGCGGATGGTATCAAAAGCCATTAGTGTATTGAAATTGGATCTGGATGATGAAATAATTGAACGTGCAATTGAATGTACGGCCGAGAAGAGGTTTTAGCTCGGCAGTGTTTCGCACGATTGAGACAGCTGTGCAATAATGACTCGGTCGGATCGGAAACTGGGCATTTGGGTACGATTGGTATCGGTGGTTTTCCGTTAGTCATAATTACGATCGATCAAAGCGTTAAAGAATTAGAATGTCAATGAATTTGCGAACGAATGGTGAATGCGATAAAAGTGTTTGAAAGGATTTATACATATTTTAAAAGTCTGCTCGGGGGACACGGCTACAGTACGATAGCAAATTAGTACAAAGTAAAACATAAACGGGGTAAAACTAGTGCATCGAAATTGAGGGTTGTTATTATTTTCTAATATACAAAGATATACGTACGTTATTATTGATAATTATTAACAATTATTTGATATTTTCAAAAAGCAACATTAAACAACTGGGTGGGTGTCATCTCTTACCAATTAATAAGGAAAATGTTTTAAACAAAACTTTGTTGTTTGCTCATTGCATTTAGCTAGCAAAACAACCAGCATATGGGATGGGCTTATGCACCTTATGCTTACCTTGCATACAGACTACATTATTCTCGGCAGCCGCAAAATTACATTTTTTTGTGTTCTCTATCCACAACGCTCAGGCTTGTCATCTAGCTAAACTCTTTTCACTCTCGTTGGATTATTTTGCTTGTTTTGCAAAGATATACAAGAGCTTCGAACAACGTGCGTGTATGTGTATGTCTGCTTTGTCTCTGAGTGCTTTTTGGTGAGGTCTCCCCATTTCTCGTTTTCTATCTTTTTTTTTTGTTTGGTTTCGCTTCTTCACAGCCATTTCCATTAGGTGGATACTATCAAAACAACAATGCAAATGAGATTATATACAGTGTATCGTCCATGTTTGCCTTCATTCCTCTAGTGCCATTTCCCAGGCATTCTAAACCTGAATATCCAACCGTAATGAGTTTGTTGTGCAGTGTCGCTTTGGTTTCTTAGTGTGTTGAAGCGTATCTACCTTCTTCCTGTTGATTACGGTAAAGGATTGGGAAGCAGTGCGATGGTGAACGACGACGACGAAAGACATGAAAACGATAGCGCACCGGACTAGCGTTCGGGTTTCAATCTCTGGGTTATAGCCGTGGCTCAACCGAATCTACACGTGCACGAGTCTATTTCATCGTTCATCATTTTCATCGTTTAAGTGATCATCGCTAGCTACTCGGATGAGAAGATGAGGTGGTGGAGCTAAACATTCGAGTGTTTTTGAGCTTTTCCTTTTTTGTTTCAAATTGCTCTCTATCTGCCACTATTCAACTATTCAAACTATCCAACCGACCGGACTTGGTTTCTTGGTTCCATTCAATCAAGAGACTTTAACATTGACATCCGGCGGCAGTGCTTAAACGTGAAAGAAGATTGATTCGTTATCGTTATTGGCTGCGCTTTGTGTATTGTTTTACAAATTCTACAATGAAAGTTGTCGGATGAGAATGTTTCAAATTTTAAAAGCAAATATGAAGTATAATTACAATTAATTAAATAACATTAACTGTTTTATGTTTTTAAGGGTTTGTACAAAAGACATTTATTCACACTAATTAGTTACATTAAATATTACACGCGCCAAAGTTACACACGGACTTATTACACGAATTACGGAACGGAACGGAACGGGCAGGATTTACGTGGCTCCCACTGCCTTGGACGCCGGGACGATTCTGATCGCTCTCCGCTCTCTTCTAAGCGATCGCAGACCCTCACGGTGGCTTACACTCACACATCAACCGGTGACCGTTGCACGTCACCGGTGAGTTCCCGTGACAGGTCTTGGGTGCCAGGTCAGACCACAACAAACTGCATAACACTAATGGAATTAAACGATCTAGCGCCCATGTCTGGTTGGAAACATCAACGCCCTGACTTGATTTCAATTTGGGCAAGTATGGTCCCTATGTCCACATGGACGGCTTAAAAGGACTTTACGCGCTGAGTTGTCCGGTGCCATTCTCATGACATGACCAGCTGGCGAGAACCTGGCGAGTCTCGTTAGTTTAGTCCATAATCCAGAGGCGTATGTGAGTACTGCGACTATAAAGGAAAGACTTTGAGTGGCGAAGTTTAATCAGGCTGTAGTATGAGCGGTTGGCAGCCAGCATCCTTATGTGTAATTCAACATCTATGTTGTTGAAGATGAAGTTTTGAACGATTTCAAAGGAACAAGCGTGCGTACCTCATCAATCAGTATTTGTTAACAGGGCCGCTGGTGGTGTCGCCATCGTTCTGATTTTTGTTCCGTAATCTCTATCCCCAGATTCAGTGCCGCCTGCTCGATCCCTTTGGTAAGCTTCTGCTACATAGGAGAGCCTAAAACCAATGATATCTATGTCATCAGCGGATTGACTTATTCCGCGGATTGACGTACGATTCCTAGAACACTGGGCCATTTTATGAAAAATGTTTAAAATCAGCCTTTTTTAAGCATATGTTAATAAAGGAAGCGGTACGGTAGGTGAAGCGATGGCGGCGCACAAATCCCGTCCGAGTCCCGTTTGGCGCTAAATCGAAGAGAAGGCAAGCAAAACCGTCTCCCTGGCGCAAGTTCTAGGTGGTATCAAAGTATCCTAGGAGTTTTCCAACCCTCCGCTTTAACTACAGTATGATTTGATAGGGTCCTCCGATCGAGTTAGATTGGGACCTTTTTCGATCGACGACGCACCCACCATCTATTGTTTATTTTAAATGTATGGCTTTATCTCAAACATAGACGGTGAGTTCTGTATAACATTTTCACGTTTTACACGGATTCTGTGACGCCTGAATCCAATTTTAACAACGATAACATAACATTCATTTTTAATTTTCATTTAATGTTGTAAAACTCGAAGCATTTGTTATCTGCCTCACTATTTCCATGCAGTTTCCCGACTGTTGCGGCCATTGCCATTCTCATGACATGACCAGCTGGCGAGAACCTGGCGAGTCTCGTTAGGTTAGTCCATAATCCAGAGGCGTATGTGAGTACTGCGACTATAAAGGAAAGACTTTGAGTGGCGAAGTTTAATCAGGCTGTAGTATGAGCGGTTGGCAGCCAGCATCCTTATGTGTAATTCAACATCTATGTTGTTGAAGATGAAGTTTTGAACGATTTCAAAGGAACAAGCGTGCGTACCTCATCAATCAGTATTTGTTAACAGGGCCGCTGGTGGTGTCGCCATCGTTCTGATTTTTGTTCCGTAATCTCTATCCCCAGATTCAGTGCCGCCTGCTCGATCCCTTTGGTAAGCTTCTGCTACATAGGAGAGCCTAAAACCAATGATATCTATGTCATCAGCGGATTGACTTATTCCGCGGATTGACGTACGATTCCTAGAACACTGGGCCATTTTATGAAAAATGTTTAAAATCAGCCTTTTTTAAGCATATGTTAATAAAGGAAGCGGTACGGTAGGTGAAGCGATGGCGGCGCACAAATCCCGTCCGAGTCCCGTTTGGCGCTAAATCGAAGAGAAGGCAAGCAAAACCGTCTCCCTGGCGCAAGTTCTAGGTGGTATCAAAGTATCCTAGGAGTTTTCCAACCCTCCGCTTTAACTACAGTATGATTTGATAGGGTCCTCCGATCGAGTTAGATTGGGACCTTTTTCGATCGACGACGCACCCACCATCTATTGTTTATTTTAAATGTATGGCTTTATCTCAAACATAGACGGTGAGTTCTGTATAACATTTTCACGTTTTACACGGACCAATTTTAACAACGATAACATAACAATCATATTGAGCCCAGTAGGGAGGCCAAGCGTAAGCCTGGTCGCCCTAAAGCTGCACCAGCCACCAAAAAGGTGGCCTTGGAAGATAGGCCTTCCACTTCTAAGGCCACATGTAGTGCCCCGTTGGCAAACAGTGCCCCGCTGGCAAACAGTGCCCCGCTGGCAAATAGTGCCCCGCTGGCAAAAAATATCGAAAGTTTGTCGGACCATCGTGCACGTGCTTACCCGCCGTCGTGGGAGGGTAAACCAATCGTCTATTTTATGCCGCGTACCAAACAGCTGGACATAAGGACGATCGCGGCATCGATTTTTAAAAAATACCCGGGCGTCGCCGATGTTTTTCGGATGCGTCCGAACAAGATCAGGGTCACCGCAAAGGACCGGGCGCAAGCCAATGTCATTGCGGCTGATCCAGATTATACGGAGCACTACCGGGTTTATATCCCCGGTAGTCTGGTTGAGGTGTCCGGCGTGATCCAGGACTTCGAATATCCGGAGGAGGACATAGTGAAATTTGGTGTGGGTGCTTTTCTTGCTCCAGACTCACCAAAAGTCAAAGTGTTGGAGGCGAAAAAGCTTTTTAAGCTAGACGTCTCATCACCAGACGAAAAAAAATATGTCCCGACCTCCTCAATCCGGGTTACGTTTGAGGGTACGGTGCTTCCGCAGGCCCTCATTCTTGAAGGCCTCCGGATCCCCATTGACCGGCCATACGTGCCAAGGGTGGCATCCTGTTCCAAGTGCAGCCGGATTGGACATGCCGAACCGTTTTGCACTCGCAAAACATGCTGCGGCAAATGCAGAGGGGCGCATGCTACCGAGGAGTGCAAAGCCCCATCCCAAAAATGCTCGCATTGTCGGGAGGAGTAGCATGAGGTAGCCTTGTGCCCTGTGTACCGGAAACTGCAAAAGGAGCAGACAAAAACGGTAGCCGAAAGGGCACGCGGCTCCTATAGCGATGCTCTTAAGGGAGCAAACGCATCGAACCCTTTTGCAGTGTTGGGTACAGCTGCTAATGGCGAGTCCACTCCGACTGCACCCGAACAGGTGACATTGAGACCAGTAAAGGTCCAGAGAGTGCCTTATAAAAAGGTACAGAGGAAGGTCCTCAAGGCGATAAAGAAACCGATGGCACCACAGCGTCACGCTAAAGTTTCCTCAGTCCCGACACGAGACGCTGATCCACCTACTCCCGCTCCCCAAACTGCCAGGAAGCAGCCCAAGAAGAAGCGATCTCCTCGGGCCGAAGCTCCTTTGGAAAGCCTAGCTTTCCCAACGGAGCCTAAGGGCTTCCCGAGGATCCCGACCCCGTCCCTCACCGAGATCCTTGAGTCCCTTCTTATGACCCTCAATCTCCCGCAATCACTGCAAATGATCGCAACTTGGGCCCTTCCTTTCCTGAAGGGGATGATCAAAAAGTGGCTGGCTCAATGGCCATGTTTAAGTATGATGGTCCGTTTGGATGATTAATGGCTTCCACGGCCACCATCATACAGTGGAACTGTAGGAGTTTGCTTGGCAAGCTGAACTCCTTCAAAGTATTAGTTGGCAAACACAACTGCGATGTGTCCGCCCTCTGTGAAGCTTGGCTATCTGAAGACATAAAATTAACCTTCCCGGGATATAATATCATCCGTGAAGATCGCATTACTAGGGGTGGAGGGGTGCTGATAGGTGTTCGAAAGAGTCACACTTTCGACAGGATACCTACCCCTAGGCAAGAAATGATTGAAACTGTCGCAGTAAAGGCAAAACTGGGCGATCTTCACGTGACAATTGCATCCATTTATATCCCCCCGATAGCCAACAATGAAAAAGAAAAAATTGAAAAGTTCAAAGAGGATCTTGGAAATTTAGCAGCGGTCTTGCCTGGACCGCTTTTGATCCTGGGAGATTTTAACTCCCATGGAATAGACTGGGGGTGCGATAAGGATGACATTCGCACTCCCATCATCCGAGATATCTGCGACAGGTTTAATTTTTCGATCCTTAACTCAGGAGAGGCAACTAGGATGCAGACACCTAAAAGTAGGGCGAGTGCACTGGACCTGTCTCTATGTCCATCAGCAATGGCCCTGGATTTTAGATGGAAGGTAATCCAGGACCCTATCGGCAGTGACCACTTGCCGATAGAAATTTCCGACATCAAGGGAGGATGTCCAGTTGATGCAGTCCCCGTTAATCGTGACTTAACGAGGAACATCGACTGGACGAGATACGGCGAATTAGTAGCCGCTTCGCTTTCTCTTGACTTGGAAGATTTGTCTCCAGTAATGGAGTATGAAAAACTTGTTTCAACCATAAACAAGTGCGCCCTTGAGGCCCAAACAAGGCGCTCCCACCAAGCAAGGACATTCAAAAAACCTCCCACTCCTTGGTGGGACAAGGAATGCCAAGCGGCTTTTAACAAGAAGCGGGAGGCGTTTAAAGCGTTCCGGGACACGGGCTCGAGGTCCTTGTATGAAAAATACAAAGGACTGGAGAGAACGTGCAAAAACCTGTTGAAGGCGAAAAAAAAGGGTTACTGGCGTAGATACGTCAATAACCTAGACCCTTCCGCTTCACCTAATTCGCTTTGGAAAATGGCTAGAAGGATGCGAAACAGCAATAACATCAATGAGAGCGAAAGTTTTTCTGGCGAGTGGCTGAATGAGTTTGCCCACAAGCTTTGCCCCGACTTCGTTCCTGCGCAAAGTTTCAAACAACATGCGCCTGGCAGTGACCCTAGAATGGATTCACCGTTCACTATGGTTGAGCTATCACTTGCTCTCCTATCATGCAAAAATTCTTCCCCAGGTCTGGACCAGGTTAGTAGCAAACTGCTGCAAAACCTTCCCGACGTAGGCAAGAAACGTCTGTTAAGAATCTTCAACAATATGTTGGAGCTTAACAGCGTCCCGCAAGAATGGAGAGAAGTGAAAGTTGTCACAATTTTGAAACCTGGTAAACCGCCATCAAGACACGATTCATATAGGCCAAT
>KZ062197.1:27555-41208 GCA_002091835.1 Anopheles maculatus
TGGTTGGTTATTATAATTCGAACCGTGTGTGTGTATGTGTGCACGCGCACAGGTGATAGTGTCAGTGATAAGTCATAAGTAATTCTTAACATTAGTATCTTTCATGCAATCGCAACAATCAAATCATTATATTAGTGGTTTGTTATTTTCCATGGAGGCGCTAGCTAGATGTTTGCCTTTTGTTGTTAAAACGACATACAATACAAACCACTGACTGAATGTTTCCGAAAAGATCAGCTACTGTGTTTTCAACTGTACCGATCGCGAAAGAGACCGATCGCAAGTATGAGGTAGGGAAGCATTCCAGTTGCGCGGCTCGTTCAGCTCAGCTCAGTTATATTATAGCAATCAAAATGGTAACATTGAACGGATCGTTTTTAATTCGTTCGCAGCTTAAACGTTTAATATTAACGACGATTGTCGTTGGTGTGCTAGTATGTTTCTGTGTGGTGTTATTTATCGATGAAACCGTAACGAAAACCGCAGAAGAAATAAATCGAGATCGTTTGTTGCATTTACGTGAGGTTTGTGAACGTACCAAGAACGGAGGAAGTACGTGTATATAGAGAGCGTAATGCGTAACACAGTGCACACAAAGTTGAACAAAAATTGATATTGTTTTTTTCTTGCTCCTGTTTTTTTTTTGTTGTAGAATATACAATAGAACCGTCTTTTTACATTCATGTGAAAAACGAAAGCTTGCTGTACTGCTTGGTGTTCAAGTCTGGTACCACCACATGGTTCTATAACATTAACCGATGGGCTGGGTTTAGTGCGGAACAAATATTGGATGACAAAACGGACAACTTTATGCTGGCCCGCCAAAAGTACCCATGGGAAAATCCGCGCGTGCTGCTTACGAGCATGAAAAACACCTACACCTTCATCGTGGTGCGCGATCCGTTTGAACGCTTGATCAGTGCCTACGAGGAACGCTTGCTCGGACAGCTTCATCCGTACTTCAAAAATCTATCGCACCAAATCTACAAACGATACCACAACGATGGCAACGAGTACGGAATACCATCGTTTCAAGATTTCGCCCGGTATGTGATCGATCAGTCCCGCAATAATCAGCCCTCCGATCTGCATTGGCGACCGATAAATGATTTGTGTACGCCGTGCTTAGCTCGATATGACTCGATCATCAAGATGGAAACTTTTGGCCCGGACCTTGCATATCTGACAAATCGTACGCGCTTGGATGGGAAGATTAAATCAGTGCACATGAACCATTCGCGCCGTGATCCACTGGATCGGTTGATAGAAAAGTACTTTTCGCAACTGACCAAACAACAGTTTGAAGATCTGTATGATTTGTATCGCATAGATTTTGAATTGTTCCAATACTCACCCGATAAGTACTTGCAGTTTATCAAATATTCTTAATAATTGTGATAATGTTGGAACGATCGAATAAATAATGCGATATTTTAAATACCATTTCAAAACTTACTTTTTCATCTTGGTTGTACGTGTTTTATATTATAAGCCTATAGTTTTTTTGAGACTTTTTATTAAAAAAGTTGTACTAATAATTTTTTAATACAACGTCCAAAACCAGTACTAAACGATACAGCTAATTAGTCATACATGATACTAACTGTATTAGTGTTATAATTTTTAATAAATTGTCAACGATTGAACAATTACAAGTTTACACGTTCAAACGACCACCAAATCTATTTATCACTTTGTTATTTTAACTAATTTAGTACGAAATATTATTTTGATATGTTTATTCATGTTCCACATTACATTTGCTTTGGTGCAAAAGAGATCGAACGTGATTTACACTAATGCCTTTGGTATTTGAAAATAAGTTTCTGCTGAGTATCCAAACAACTCAAAATCAAGCTCATAAATACTGTACAATTTGTCCATTTGTTCTTGCGTAATCTGTGAAAAATATTTCCTGGCAAGCGTTTGGACTGAATCCTTTCGGACGTGGTTTATTTGCGCTAGTTTCACTATTCCTTGCAATTTGGCAGCTTGTATCATCGCTTCCACGTCCTGTTGGTATGTTTCTAGTTTAATTATAAAGTCATACCTTGCTAAGCAGGGCGTGCACAGGTTATTAATCGGGCACCAGTGAATATCTAACGCGATCGTACCGTTATTGTGTTTCACGTCATCGAGAATGTATTGGACAAAGTCGCGAAACGAAACACTGCCCCGACCCATGGGATGATAACGCTTGTAGATGGCCTGAGCAACGCGTGAATAGTACGCATTTTTCATACTTGCCAGCCTATCTTCGAATGCACTTATTAACCGTTCGAATGGGTGCCGGACGATAATAAACGAAAACGAATGCTGCATCGATTGCATCAATGTAAGACGGTTTTCCTTTGGGTAGAATTTACGCGCCAGATACATGTTGTCGATATGCATTATCTCATACTCCGAATATCCTGCCCATGAGTTGAAATTGTAAAACCAGGTGCTTGTGCCTGCCTTAAAAACTAGGCAATACACCAAACTGTGATTTTTGCTGTGCAAATAGAACGCGTTTTGTAGGTTGGTGTCTAAAAATAAAAAAAATGTCGATTAGAATTAGAATCTTAACAAAGTGTACATCAACTCACGTCCTCCATTGTTCCATTTTTTGCAAGCACTCGCTAGATGATCGAGCCTCCATTTATTGATATCAGCAGCAGATCTTTCACCAAAGCGACTGCGAATCAGTTCGAAGTTCAGGAAACAAATGACCACTATTATTGTTACGAAAATTCCGCCTATGCAAGCCTGCACGTTAGATATATTTAGTGCGAAGGGTTGGCATTTTACGCGCCTCTTTATTTTACGGAACACGTGTATAATGCACGACACACCCATGATACTCAAACCTGTACTAATTGCCAACGTCTGGCAGCAGTGTGCCTAGGAGTACGACTCGTCATAGAGTATTCGTCGAGACGTAGAATAAGGGCGTACAATGCTTAATTTCATTTTGTGTAAAGCTTAATACTTCTTTCCCACTGTAACGGTCGTGTATGCGACATAAATCTACCACACTTTCATGTGCACACACAAAACAGTTATAAATAGAGCTTTGTTGTTCTTTTTGATTGGGGTAGTGTTCTTGAGTTGTACTACATCTCTCGCACGTGCCACCAATCAGTTAACAATTGGATGATTCATAAAAAAACTGCCAAACTTCTTTTTTACGTCACAGGAAAAGTACACAGAGTATGTGTTATAGATATTGCTTCAATGTCAGCTAGTGTAACACTTAACAGCACTGAATGGATCGTTTAATAAACCGCTAAGAACGCTATCAACCCGTAAGAACGAGAACAAATGGATTTCTGTTCTATCCTATGCTTCTTGACGGTGTACTTATATGGACAATTTAAATTGTTTGTTCAAATGATGATGCTGTGATTTGTGACAGTATTATGTACGAGTAAAGGTAGTGTATTAATGATGCAATACAATAGAATTAGAAACAGTTTAGTAAAATAATTTTTGGAATTTATGAACCATTGACAAGTCTATTGTTGATTTTTAGGTACGTAGAATTAAAAAAACTCATCTAACAACACTCTATCGTGTGATTTGCGCTTTAACAAGATAAGCGGCTGATAACAGGCCGTTTTTTTTTTCAAGGATATCCAAAAATTATTTAGAATCGTCCTTGTGAAAACGGAAACATTCAATTCATTGTACTAAAACGGTGCATGTGAAATATTTCAAACCCCTTTGTCATTGCCAACATGTTCTAAAAACCACCTTTTTCAATTGATGTTGTTTCAAACTTCGGCTATGTTCGGATTTTGCGTTTATATTCGTGAGGGTTGAGTTCTTTTGAATGTAAATAAAAAATGTCGATCTGAAAGGAGCTGAAAACCAAAATCCCCTCCCAGTGGTGTTTTTAATGGTAAGTAAAGTCGCGTAATGCAAATCTTTTTCAACTGAAACAAGTTTTTGAAACGCGTGCACCCCAGCCAGATGTGAGTGTAAGGTTTGGCTGGGGGTTTCCGGACAGAAACGAGCATCGAAACGGGACTTACACTGTACATCTGTATTGTTTCAGCGCTGGTAGTGTGTAGAGTGGCACAAAAACACGATGAGCGCTTCCGAGGGTCACTGGGAACCCCTAGCAGAGATTTACCTGTCGCATCCGTTGGTGAAGGATAAGAAAAAAAGCATTTATTGCCTGTGCAGTCGAGTATTCATCAAAAACTATTACGATGTTTACGTGTCCACCCTGGAACGTGGTGATTCCGTGCCCTTGATACCATCGATGGATACCACCATCGCTCAGACGGAACCGACGTCCTACTCTCCGATAGCAGTAAAAACCAGCGAATCTAAAGGTGTTACAGATGGCGAAGAGCAAACTGTACAATGTTTGACTGGCGGCGATGTAAGTGACGAAATGTTAGATGTGCTGGACCGCGCTGAGGTGGACGATGTGTTTATCGAGGAGCCTTTAGTAAAGCAGCTAAGCTTCGGACGTGACGGAGTGCGCAAAATGCCTTCCAAATGGGGTGATCGCGATGCGGGCACTACCAGTGACGCCAGCTGTTACTTCAGTGCCAGTGCAAGCCACTCCGACACCAACTATTGCAGTACGGATGAGCACGAACATGTGCTGTACGCTTCCGGCGGAGGATCACAGAGCGTTGCGACGGGTTTGAAGACGGGCAACTCCGCGGTGAGAAGCATTGTAACGTCCGGTCTGCACTCCAGCGATAGTGGCGCCGACTTGTCGGAACGAATTCATGAACGAAAGCTGTCGCTCAAGGATGAGCTGCTAGAGAGCGGTAGAACGAATAGCGACGAAAATGAACGCAATGCGGGATGTGGCGGGCCTATAGCATCGGTCGCATTGATGGAACGCAACAACAGTCTTCCGGAGGCTTTTGGACGGGAAGATCTGCACGATGCGTGGGAAACGTATTGGAGTAAGCATGGTGAAGCAATAATCTGGGCATCTTGGATTGAGAAGTACAGCGACTACATCAATCCAGAGTATCTGGAGCCGGAAGATCAAGACCAGGCCACCGGTACTAATACACCGCATGACAAAAGTGAAGCCACCCCGGGAACGGCGACCGAGGTGGATAAAGATTTCTCGTTCGATAACGATGCAATAACGACCACCACCAGCATGCAAATCGTTGTGTCTGCATGTTCGCCCCATCCCTACACCAAGTCGACCTATCAAATGGCCCACTGGCCGTTGCCTTCCGGGGAAGGTGCAGCCGGCAGCAGTAGCGGTGCCGGAGATGATGCACTTTGGTGTGCACACCGTTCTGGTAGCTGCGAAAATGAAGCTCTCCTAAGTCCACGGTGCGATTCGGTTACATCGAGCATACCGCTAACGATAGGCACTACCGATTCCATGACCAATGTTACGCGCATGACAATTTCGAGTTACGATTTTTGTAGCTCGAAGGTAAGCTCGGACAGTTCCAACCTGTCCGAAAGTCTTAGCTCGGAAATATCCAACGAAAGCTCAAACAGCTCCGATATGCTCGAAACGGAATACTTGGTCGGTGGGAATCAAACGGCCGGTGCTCCGATACCGCCCGACGAAGAGGCTGCAATGGATGGCGAGCAATATTGGCAAATTCTGTGGCAGCAACATTTCCAAGAGCTGTACGCAAAACAATACCATCACTTTATGGCCGAGCACGCGCACGACGAGCAGGGCACGGGTTGTGGCGAGCGAAGCACAAACTCCAAGTACCACAAACGAAAGCGCAACAGCAGCAGCAATAATGGTACAGGTCGGGGCGAGGCTACAGGTTCTGCCTACCAATTGCATCATCAATCGGAACGTCAACTACCCGAAATGGTAGCGGAAATGCGTCTGTCTCAAGCCGAGGTCGCGAATGAGCCTAAGGACGGAAATGACGATACCAGCAGCAAAGAGTCAAAAGCAGCAAAGCCGGCAGAATCGGTCGAAGATCTAACGACGGTGCTGCAATCGTATGGTTTACCAACGGCATTTGGAAAACCGACAGCACAAGCACCGGCCGGAGACGGAGGCGACGATAGACCACCGAACGAAAAGCCAATCAATCTGAAACGAAGCCACGAGAGTGATAATGAAGAAACGCCCAAAGAACGCTTGAAGGCGGCCTTTGAGCTGATGGGCTATTGCTTCTCCGATCCGGCAAACGAAACCGAATCGATCATCAACATTTCCGGCGAGGTAGTGTACCGCAAAAAGCACATTCGGTTGCACAATCGGGTGTTGAAAATGAAACACCACAAACCGAGGCACACGTACTTCGATGACGATGGGAACGAGCTGCAGACAACGGGCAGTATCGATAAGACGGACTCTGCTGCCCCGGACGCACTACTACTGCACACATCTTCCGATGACGATGAAACCAATCCCGGCACGGTGGGACGCGCGAGTGTACGATCCAGCACGATACTAGAGTATAATCAGCTCCCGGTCACGATCGAAAAGGATGTTGACTCACTGGAAAGTGGTGACGGACCGGTAGAGACAGGCGTGGAACTGTCAGCGCTTGCTTCCAGCGAAAGTGGATGCACCCTGCCAGTGGCCACTGCGAAGAAGGAGAAGAAAAAGAAACGCAAAACCAAATTTGTGGCCAGCCTTCCAGCCGACATCGCGAACGACAGGTCGCTGCTAAAGTACTGGTACAAGCGGTTTTCCCTATTTTCACTGTTCGACTCGGGCATCAGGCTTGATCGGGAGTCTTGGTTTTCGGTCACACCGGAGAAGGTGGCAGCACACACGGCTGAACGGTGCCGTTCGGATCTGATCATCGATGCGTTCTGTGGCTGCGGAGGCAATACGATACAGTTTGCCTTCAGCTGCCAGAAGGTGATCGCAATCGATATCGACCCGCGGAAGATTGAAATGGCCAAACACAATGCGACGGTGTACGGAGTGGCGGACCGGATCGAGTTCATCGTTGGCGATTTCTTGCAGCTGGCGGATCGATTGCGGGCCGACGTGGTGTACCTATCGCCACCGTGGGGCGGTCCAGGATATCTGAAGGAGGAAGTGTACGATCTGGAGCAATCACTGCTGCCCGTGCCGGCCACACAACTAATGCAAGCTGCACAGCGTGTGAGTAAAAACGTTGCCCTCTACTTACCGCGTAACTCAAACACGCAACAGCTGACGATGTTGGCCGGCCCGAACGGAGCGGTCGAAATCGAACAGAACTTCCTCGACCGCAAACTAATCGCACTGACCGCATACTATGGCGAGTTGATCAACGCATAGATCGTCTCTGTACATTTGCATTTTGTGTCGTTTGTGACGCACTAGCCAGTAACACCAACCGACCGACCAGTCAGTACCGATGATGATGCGTGGCGTTAAAAAAATCAAATAAGCAGGCTGCATTCCGCAATTTTTAAGACGATCCGTTAACGTTCGTTCGATACCATGCTACAAAGCGACGCACAAACGAATGGTTATTTACCGCTTGCAACTAGGTAAACGCGCAGGTCTCATGCGGTTCGGACGATAATATGATGGCAATTTAATGTAGCACGTAATATAGCGTCGATGTAACTGAAGATAGATTTTCTTTAACAAAAAAAAAAACAGTGTCCCATGTTCTGCATTGGCAGTGAACGTAGCCGTGGCACAAATACTAAAAAAGATGTTTAAAAAAATGAGCATTTATCTGTATTTATAGACGATTTTTGCTGTCAGGGAATGAACTACAAACTGATGAACGAAGCTCTGTTAAGTAGACTCTCTCTCTTTTACCAGTCAAATAGGAATTTCTGGTTTAAAATACTATTAATCGTTCCAGATCTACAGCATTTTCCATTAGTTGCTGTTATAGCTTGGGTTGCTGTAAACGTCTTAGTTTGCTATCGCCAAAACTCCTTGCACATTTGAGTTTTGGACCAATATTCTACGTTAGTTAAATGTCACTAAATGTATCAAGCCAATACGCTTCCACGAGTTATAATGTTAAATTGCAAACGTTTTATTAGATTTAAAAGATTTTTCGTTGAATTCTTACAACTTCCTGCAACGTACGAAATAGTTACGTATAGGTTGTGCTTTGTCCAAAACAAAAACTTATGCATTAATGCTCATTCCTAGAACTCAAAAATCGTCTACAAATACAAACAAATTCTCAATTTTTAGTTGTCTACAATTCCGTTCGAGGGCAGTGTACGTCGATCGAGTTAGGTATGTTGATGCGTGTATACGGCGAGCTTTGTTTCATCTATTCCTGCGAAGTCATGCAAACATGCTACTAGCCCTATTTTCATTAGGACAATCTTGAGTATATCGTACTTGACGACTAACTAACTATGGCATTAGCGAAACGTTTTAGGATGGATTGCGTTTGTGCTTTCGTTAGGAAAACAAAAAAGAAGCTTAGGTTAGTGATTTGTGTTCGTGTTTGAATTTCTTTCTTCGAATGTTAGAAAAGCATATATCTTAAAACAATTTCATTTTTGGGCGTGTGATGAACGAGGAATTACTATTACGAGGTAGTAAGTGTAGGAGAAATGAACGACAAACGTAATGAATAAATACTATAACGTAAAATGAGTAACAACACTAGTGGAACTTACAGAAATTTATCAAAAAAAACGGTAATAAAACTTACTTTATTTCAACATTATGCATTGGCCGTCTGTTTACTTGACCCTATGTTAGTCCAGTACCAAAGGGTGGTAATTTTTTTTCTCCACAGTGTTTCGTGTGTCTAGCTGTCGTGAAATGAACCATCTCGTGTCTCCTGATGATTGCCATGTGAAGGAAGTTCATGTTCAAGGTCGATACTCTCTCGCTTATTTCGAAACAGGTTTTATCCGTGACAGGTACGCGAAGCTGCGCTGTTTGGAGATTTTACGTAAAGAATGCAAACTCGCTTTGCTCATCCAACAAAACCCGTAAGTACGAAGGGAATATCTGTTTCTTGTGTTGTAATTTCTGTTTCTCTATGAAAAAGAGGCATTTTATTTAGGCAATTTTTAATGTCCCTCGTAAGCTCTGCTGTTGATGGGCGGTAACAAACACGAGATCCCCGGGGCATTGGGCTGGATTGATGCACCTTCAATCGATTACATAGCATGCGAACCGCAAGCTTTTGGCGGACATGCAAAAGGTTAACGTTAACTCCGTTCTAGAGTGTTTCGAAACGAACATGTAACAACTATATGGGTAAGTTAAACTGATTTATAAGTAGAAAAAAATCATTACAAAAAATTGCACAAATATTCATTTCATATTTCATGTTCTAGCTACAGAATCCTACTATTGCACAAAATTCTTATTGTTGTCAGCAAATAATTATTTTTGGTTTGTAGCGAACACGTTGCCATGGTAGAAAAATCCCTTTACAATTTGCCGCGACACTCGACAAACCGCCGTGAAGCCCAACACAAACAGGTTTTGCCTCTCGCACACATACACACCGGCGGTAATATATCCATCGTAAAACAAACGTACTGGGCGGCCAGAAATTCACCTTGCGCACTGATCAATGGGTCATGAAAATGTGGTCGTTCACAAACATAAGCACAAAGGCAAAAAATGCTACTGCGCGAGGGCTAGGAAAGCGCAGCACGCGCGTATGATTAGAGGGAATACACACAGGCTAGTTGTTGTTGTGGTCGCCAAGCAACATCGTTAACCATCTAACTGAGTCGGTCGAATTGTCAGTCAATAGGACACGTCTGAGGAGTACGGTCGTAGTAGTTGCGTGTTGCGAAGCGTTTTACCAAAAAGGTGAAAAATGTGAAAAAGGATATCATTGTTACTGATAGAATTTGGAACAGTGATCAAAAGTAATCGGTAGTGTTTAAATTGAGTCCGTAAGTGAGTTGTGTTTGTGTAAATATGGAAGAAAAATGACTGTCATCCTAAAATACTTGTTTTTATGGGTAATTTCTTCTCCAATATTCCGCAATATGCGTATTGCTCAGGAATATCCGATGAATGGAGCGTGCTAGCAGGGAGCAATAGTGTAAAAAAAAGCTAATGATTATTCTTGTCGCGACAGCTTTAGGCGGTGTTAATTTAATTAAAGCGCAGTGGTTGTCGTTTTGAGAAAAAAAAACTTACCTGCCAGATGGACTACAAAACCATGGAAAAAAGGAGATTCCTAGCGTGATATGATCCTTAGTTTTGCATGCTTTATGCGCAGTTCAGGTCAGGAAACAAATGATGTGAGAGAATATTTTAGCAAAATTACATGAATTGATAAGTATAAAAAAATTACTTTAAAGGTACCGGTCAAAGATTGTCTATTTGTGTTTTGAAGTACTTTAATGCATAAACTAAAGTCAGTTATTTGTCTTAATTTTTAATTAAGAATAATTTATCTGCAAAAAGTAATGAATGTTTCATTACAAAATAATAAAAATCATTCCCTAAATTAACTCTATAGAGTTTGAGAAGTCAGAGTAAAAATAATCAAATGAAGATAATCACATCGTTTTTGTGAAAGTATTATGGATTGGCATTTTTAAAGGCATTAAAAAACTTTTCTCTCTGCATTGTATTGTAGTTAAGCACGCAAAGGCTATGGGGAAAATTAGCACACGCAAGAACAAAACGCAACGCTGATAATTCCTTCATCATCATAGCTTATTCTGAACCATGGTAAACTGAAAAGAAAACTATCGATCAAACCAAACTGGTACACCCCGTGCCTTGCTGTTTGACACTATGGAAACGAGCAATGTTTCCTTGAGTAAATTTTATGTTCTGGGTATGGTGGTGGTGAGCTGTTTATATTCTTGCTGTACGAGAAACCCAGCTCTGTATGAGGTTAAAAACTACTTACAATAGTAAATGTAACTGTTGATGTGTGTGATGCATTCGATGAAACGGTTCCAGTGCTTCAGCTATTACATGTTTTCGATGTCGAAGATGGTTGTGATGACTATCCGCCCAGCATAAACCCACGCACCTTGCTTCTTTCGATCCTACCACACAGAGGGAACAAAGTTTAGTAAACTGCATTCGATCAGGCGTGCGTTGCTTGGCGTGTGTGTGATTTTCAGCGCTAGTTTACGTTGTAGGTTGTTGGCTGGTTCAATCGATCCAGTCGTTCCTCGCTCAAGACGAATTGAGCAACAATCAGCAGCAGCAGCAGTAGTGCGTTTACTTGGGGATCGGTGTATGCCTCTGTGCAGGATGGACGAGACGCGAGATTCTGATACGCGATGATGATATCATACGGCCGACATGTGTCTGCAGAGGTACCTGTCGCGCATATTATTTTTGTGTTGTCCCTCGTGGCTTTATTGTAGTGGTGGTGATGGTGATGATGGTTGCTACGTTCACGGAGATTATGACGAGCTTCACTCCAAAGCTTGTGTGTGTGCGGGGGTATGCACTGGAATGCCACCGTCCGATCGATCTGTGGCAAGGCGACAAATGGCCAGGTGTGAGCGAGAAAGAGTGAACGTAGCCGAGAAAAAAAAAGAACGAGCATTACGTTGGTGTGAGAATGGGATGCGGCTACGTTCAGTCGAGTGAGAAAACTCCATTCAATACCCGTTTGTTCGCTTCACTGGCCAAGCCCAGGGCTGTGTTTTGCTCGGGCAAACAGACCACCGCCAAACGCGCTTATCCGCGGTTGCTTCGCGATTAAGGCTAAGGGAGAAAAGAGGATTTACCATACAGTATATTGCAATACAGGATTAAAAAATTTAAATTATAATGACGCAAGCTAGCCGAGAAAGTTAAATGTGAAATATTGGTAATGCTTACAAGTGAGAATTATCACGTTCATATGCCTCATCGTATTTCTGATTTGTGCGTGAAATTCTAGGATAAAAAAGGAAATAAGAAGTGCAGTGATCAAATTTTAATTTAACAAGTGGCCATCTAAACTAGTTCCGTGAAATGGGAATGGTTTGAAGTTTTGTGCGATAACGTTATTAAAATAATTGATAGTGAGAGGAGTGTGAGTGCCCAAGTGGTCGAAAGTTGTACCATGTTTTATCAGTGATCAATGCCTGTGGCCGTAACAACAGAAGAAGTGCCGAAAATCAATCATCCACTATCAGTAGTTGTTTGATCTACCAGTGCATAACACAACAGTGTGCGACGCCACCATGGATAGCGACACCGATTTCGAGCGTAGCATCAACAGCGCTATGGACGCCTTGGAGAACGCCATCGAGAACGGGTTCGACGAAGACTTCAAGGAACGGTTCAACCGTAAGTTTCTTACCGTAATGCCCTATCGTATGACCTATCGTAATATTTGCAAGATGCATGGTAGATAAAAAGCGTGATACGAATGAACTTGAAGGAAATCTAAAACATAAAAAAAATAATCCAAGCAATCATCCGAAAGCTCGAAGAATGATGTCATGCCAGGCATGTTTCGAGCTCCTATACTACCATGACATCCTATAACCAAAAGCATCGCTCGCCGGTTCGTACTGCCGATACAGTATGATAACGCTCGGTAAAAATCGATTAAATATGCTCATAGAAATACGCTGCTAGTGTATTTGATTGTATGTGACTTTCATTTTCCTCCGTTGTAACTTGATCGCACACCTGCGTGATTGAATAATGGATACTTTTTAAACAAGTTTTTGACAATGTTAGCGCAGTGACGTGACGTGTGATCACTGTTTTTAAAATTTATAAACATGGCCATAGCAAACACTAAAACCCCCTGCAGAATCATGATAATAGTAGAGTGTGTCCATAAACTTGAGCCTGTTTTCTTTAGCATGTTTGGAGGTTATCATTTTCAAATTAGTCGCTGATGGCGTTCGAATTGGTGTGAGGGTGAAGCAATCAATCAATGTTTGTGGTTCCCCGATGGACAAGCTCCTAGCTTAGGGCGCTCACCCCCGGTTGGTTAACCTCGGATCGTTGGCCGAATTAGGGCCGGCCAAGGATAAGTAGTGAACAATGATGATGAAATAAGCTCAACATCGAACGAAGACCACCAAGAATTGCTGGGTCTCAGCGTAGTATATGTGGCGATCGTACCTCTAGTGCCTAGTGGGTAAATGATCCTAAATAGCATATTCATAGCAACGACCAAGAGCCGCAAAGGCACCATAAATGGGTGCCATATTTGTTTGCCCATCGATATTGTCGATCGGCGCGACCCAGCAGGCTTCCAAGATGTCCAAGATGTCCAAAGTGCCTAGTAGTATGCTCAAGCAAACAAGCACCCGTACTGTTGATCTCATAGTTGATCGAACGTCAGAGAAGGGATGGACGTAAGATGCTAGATTTGATTCAATTATACGCGTACTTGGCCATATTTATTTGTGATTCCCTAAGCTAGGTAGCAGCAAACACAATGCTTTTGTGTAATCAAGATGTCGTTCCAAACGCTCCAGCACACTATTACTCTAATGTGAAACGCTTTTGTTGTTGGTGCCCTAGATATTGCATACAAAGGGCACATGGTACACTATTTTAATAAGAGAGTACCACTCAGAGACGCGTACTAGCGTTGTCCTTGTTTCTTGTGGGTGCTGCAAGAGCTTGGTATGCTGTTCTGTTTGGAACGTTAATAGTACTCCCACACATCAAACGCAAGCAACGGTGCGCAATTTATGCTCATATCGTCAAAGCTACCACAAATCTGGGTTGCTGGAATGCCATTCGTTAAGCCCCAAACAGCGTTGATCAGGGATCGCGTAAGCTCTGGTGCGCGATCGTACGTATCGAGTGAATATTTCGCTAAC
>KZ062197.1:41242-78096 GCA_002091835.1 Anopheles maculatus
CAGTTCCTGTATTCTCGTGCAAAATAAACACACGAGCGCTCAAAGAAAGAGCGAAATATTGACTTGAATCCACACATTTTGTGGGTGTTAGCTCTGTGGCAAAGTGTTGTACGGCAAGCATGATCATGCGCCCATGGCGTTCATATACGCCTATACAAACTCCTCGCAGCCGTGCTAAAAGCAAACCCCTCCAACACGCTTTTAGCAGTATAGTAAGACGCAGAAAATGCCAAGACATCTTTGCAGTAAAACGGAAAAAAAGAACAGTAAGATGGAATGGAGCTTGTTTGGTGTTATATGGGGCTAATTTATGCACACTAAAAAGTTGACTGCGTGGAACAAAATGTTTACCATCACACACACATACACACCCGAACTAGATATTCGTCGCGAGCCATAACCGAAGAATTGCGAAGAAACTTTCAATTTAATATTCACCGTGTTGCTGGAAGTTTTCGTTTCTTTTTATGACTGTTTAAGTTTGGAAAGCTGTTTGTTTGTTTTTATTGGCAAAATGAATAGCACAACAAACTTAAACCATGGAGAAAGAGTATTCAAATTTTATCTATTTTGAGCGATAAAAAAGTATTTGTTTAATATAAAGATAATAATGCGCTATGCTTCGTTCTTCATTAAAAATATTTCACAATGACATAACTGAATACCATTACCCCACTCAAATTCTAAGCACTTGTTAAAATACATACACTGGTACGTCGGTACCTTACCCACATCTTGAACAGCCGGGGAAGCCGTCGTGTACGATAGGACAGAGGTCGAACAAACAAACAGCATGATGATGGTGGCCAAGGAGCGAGGTGTTTGTTTGTTTGCACTTCTCGTAAGATAAGATAATTCATCCGCATTCGGCTATGGTGTGGTGTGCTGTACCCATCTGTTGGTGTTTTGTTGCACGAACTAAAGTGTCGTTCGATGAAGTTTTCTCTGTTTGGTTTTCTAACTCATCTCACTTAAGCTCACCGATCGGCCGTGTCACCACGAGCGATTGACATTGAAGGATGCCACTAACAAGAATTAATTATCAATAATTACCACCACGCCAATGACATCATCAGTGTGGTGCTGCACTGTGTTTTCGTTGTTTTTCGCAGCATCTTACGATATAATTGCTTGGTTCAACAATTCTATTGCTAATAGTTGTGCATTTACGAGCTTTAACGCTCCGTTTTATAACATGTAATTGCGATTTGGGTGTATTTGCTATTGCTTAGAGATTTTTTTTTTTTGAAATGAGGATCTCCAAAGTTCATGAAACACTTGATTTGCATTAACTCACTACTTGTCTGCTGCCTTAACAGCCTCAACGGTTAGGCGGGTAGCTCAGCTTTGTGCCTAATGAATATTTCAACAGTAATGCTGCTGAAAATTGAGCTCGTCCGGATTTCGCAGTTTTGCAGCGTGATCTTCCGTAGCAAGGTTCCGGTTTTGCACGCGACACACACGACGTCCAACAATCACGATCATTCATTAACTTCATCTGCGAAAGACGTCGCTTCATTTCACGTCCTTCTCAGAACTACAGCATCGAAGGGTGAATCGCAAGCGGCATGCTAATGAATTCACATTTGGTGGAAGAAGGTGCGTCTCATACGCAAAAAGATCGATACCTTGATACACGAACGCAATTTTTATTTTCAGTTTCAATAACACACAAAAACCGGGGACAATAGACGTCATTACGGAGGTCGCAAAAAAAGAAACCAGTCTCCGAACAAATAAATTCATTACCAACGATAGTCCCCTAGCGTATTGAAGGACATTTAAATGTAGACAAGACATGGTGGAAATTGAATCTGTTACGCTTATCGATACGAGACGTATAGATGGTCAGATTCGCAAAAGATAACGTAAGCAATGAAGAAAAAAACACCTTACTTTAGAGATTTTTAATTCACGCATCATGTGAACTTCCCAATTAAATAGCGTCTTTTATATGGGGGCGGCCCAGTGGTAGATGCGACAGCGGCGCCGGTCTTCACACGGCAGGACCGGGGTTCAAGTCTCATCTGGGCCGTTCCCCCATAGTGAGGACTGACTATCCAACTATGCGGTAACAATAAGTCTAGTAAGCCAGAAATGGCAGGCATGACCTAAGAGGTCGTTAGGCCAAGAAAGAGTTGATAGTTACTCTAAATTTGTTTGGTTATATCCTACGCGAGCCCTCCTATCTCAATGATCATAGATTAGTGCTTGAATTAACGGCAAAGCTCCCTTATAATATACAAGCCGATAGAGCCAAGTATATAACAAAAGAAAAGGTCAGCCTTAAGAATCAAACGTTAGATGAATTATGCGAATGGCTAAAACCATATGCGGAAACAGCATTGGTAATGAATACATTTCAATCACTAACACAAAAGGGAACAAGACACAACGTAGGGAATGCTAAAAGGAATAAAGCAAATTTCAATGTAGAACCGAACACTTACTTTATTTCAACATTATGCATTGGCCGTCTGTTTACTTGACCCTATGTTAGTCCAGTACCAAAGGGTGGTAATTTTTTTTCTCCACAGTGTTTCGTGTGTCTAGCTGTCGTGAAATGAACCATCTCGTGTCTCCTGATGATTGCCATGTGAAGGAAGTTCATGTTCAAGGTCGATACTCTCTCGCTTATTTCGAAACAGGTTTTATCCGTGACAGGTACGCGAAGCTGCGCTGTTTGGAAATTTTACGTACAGAATGCAAACTCGCTTTGCTCATCCAACAAAACCCGTAAATACGAAGGGAATATCTGTTTCTTGTGTTGTAATTTCTGTTTCTCTATGAAAAAGAGGCATTTTATTTAGGCAATTTTTAATGTCCCTCGTAAGCTCTGCTGTTGATGGGCGGTAACAAACATGAGATCCCCGGGGCATCGGGCTGGATTGATGCACCTTCAATCGATTACATAGCATGCGGACCGCAAGCTTTTGGCGATCACGAAGGCGCAGTGGGACATGCAAAAGGTTAACGTTAACTCCGTTCTAGAGTGTTTCGAAACGAACACGTAACAACTATATGGGTAAGTTAAACTGATTTATAAGTAGAAAAAAATCATTACAAAAAATTGCACAAATATTCATTTCATATTTCACGTTCTAGCTACAGAATCCTACTATTGCACAAAATTCTTATTGTTGTCAGCAAATAATTGTTTTTGGTTTGTAGCGAACACGTTGCCATGGTAGAAAAATCCCTTTACAATTTGCCGCGACACTCGACAAACCGCCGTGAAGCCCAACACAAACAGGTTTTGCCTCTCGCACACATACACACCGGCGGTAATATATCCATCGTAAAACAAACGTACTGGGCGGCCAGAAATTCACCTTGCGCACTGATCAATGGGTCATGAAAATGTGGTCGTTCACAAACATAAGCACAAAGGCAAAAAATGCTACTGCGCGAGGGCTAGGAAAGCGCAGCACGCGCGTATGATTAGAGGGAATACACACAGGCTAGTTGTTGTTGTGGTCGCCAAGCAACATCGTTAACCATCTAACTGAGTCGGTCGAATTGTCAGTCAATAGGACACGTCTGAGGAGTACGGTCGTAGTAGTTGCGTGTTGCGAAGCGTTTTACCAAAAAGGTGAAAAATGTGAAAAAGGATATCATTGTTGCTGATAGAATTTGGAACAGTGATCAAAAGTAATCGGTAGTGTTTAAATTGAGTCCGTAAGTGAGTTGTGTTTGTGTAAATATGGATGAAAAATGACTGTCATCCTAAAATACTTGTTTTTATGGGTAATTTCTTCTCCAATATTCCGCAATATGCGTATTGCTCAGGAATATCCGATGAATGGAGCGTGCTAGCAGGGAGCAATAGTGTAAAAAAAGCTAATGATTATTCTTGTCGCGACAGCTTTAGGCGGTGTTAATTTAATTAAAGCGCAGTGGTTGTCGTTTTGAGAAAAAAAAACTTACCTGCCAGATGGACTACAAAACCATGGAAAAAAGGAGATTCCTAGCGTGATATGATCCTTAGTTTTGCATGCTTTATGCGCAGTTCAGGTCAGGAAACAAATGATGTGAGAGAATATTTTAGCAAAATTACATGAATTGATAAGTATAAAAAAATTACTTTAAAGGTACCGGTCAAAGATTGTCTATTTGTGTTTTGAAGTACTTTAATGCATAAACTAAAGTCAGTTTTTTGTCTTAATTTCAATTAAGAATAATTTATCTGCAAAAAGTAATGAATGTTTCATTACAAAATAATAAAAATCATTCCCTAAATTAACTCTATAGAGTTTGAGAAGTCAGAGTAAAAATAATCAAATGTAGATAATCACATCGTTTTTGTGAAAGTATTATGGATTGGCTTTTTTAAAGGCATTAAAAAACTTTTCTCTCTGCATTGTATTGTAGTTAAGCACGCAAAGGCTATGGGGAAAATTAGCACACGCAAGAACAAAACGCAACGCTGATAATTCCTTCATCCTCATAGCTTATTCTGAACCATGGTAAACTGAAAAGAAAACTATCGATCAAACCAAACTGGTACACCCACCCCGTGCCTTGCTGTTTGACACTATGGAAACGAGCAATGTTTCCTTGAGTAAATTTTATGTTCTGGGTATGGTGGTGGTGAGCTGTTTATATTCTTGCTGTACGAGAAACCCAGCTCTGTATGAGGTTAAAAACTACTTACAATAGTAAATGTAACTGTTGATGTGTGTGATGCATTCGATGAAAGGGTTCCAGTGCTTCAGCTATTACATGTTTTCGATGTCGAAGATGGTTGTGATGACTATCCGCCTAGCATAAACCCACGCACCTTGCTTCTTTCGATCATACCACACAGAGGGAACAAATTTTAGTAAACTGCATTCGATCAGGCGTGCGTTGCTTGGCGTGTGTGTGATTTTCAGCGCTAGTTTACGTTGTAGGTTGTTGGCTGGTTCAATCGATCCAGTCGTTCCTCGCTCAAGACGAATTGAGCAACAATCAGCAGCAGCAGCAGTAGTGCGTTTACTTGGGGATCGGTGTATGCCTCTGTGCAGGATGGACGAGACGCGAGATTCTGATACGCGATGATGATATCATACGGCCGACAGAGGTACCTGTCGCGCATATTATTTTTGTGTTGTCCCTCGTGGCTTTATTGTAGTGGTGGTGATGGTGATGATGGTTGCTACGTTCACGGAGATTATGACGAGCTTCACTCCAAAGCTTGTGTGTGTGCGGGGGTATGCACTGGAAAGCCCCCGTCCGATCGATCTGTGGCAAGGCGACAAATGGCCAGGTGTGAGCGAGAAAGAGTGAACGTAGCCGAGAAAAAAAAAGAACGAGCATTACGTTGGTGTGAGAATGGGATGCGGCTACGTTCAGTCGAGTGAGAAAACTCCATTCAATACCCGTTTGTTCGCTTCACTGGCCAAGCCCAGGGCTGTGTTTTGCTCGGGCAAACAGACCACCGCCAAACGCGCTTATCCGCGGTTGCTTCGCGATTAAGGCTAAGGGAGAAAAGAGGATTTACCATACAGTATATTGCAATACAGGATTAAAAAATTTAAATTATAATGACGCAAGCTAGCCGAGAAAGTTAAATGTGAAATATTGGTAATGCTTACAAGTGAGAATTATCACGTTCATATGCCTCATCGTATTTCTGATTTGTGTGTGAAATTCTAGGATAAAAAAGGAAATAAGAAGTGCAGTGATCAAATTTTAATTTAACTAGTGGCCATCTAAACTAGTTCCGTGAAATGGGAATGGTTTGAAGTTTTGTGCGATAACGTTATTAAAATAATTGATAGAGAGAGGAGTGTGAGTGCCCAAGTGGTCGAAAGTTGTACCATGTTTTATCAGTGATCAATGCCTGTGGCCGTAACAACAGAAGAAGTGCCGAAAATCAATCATCCACTATCAGTAGTTGTTTGATCTACCAGTGCATAACACAACAGTGTGCGACGCCACCATGGATAGCGACACCGATTTCGAGCGTAGCATCAACAGCGCTATGGACGCCTTGGAGAACGCCATCGAGAACGGGTTCGACGAAGACTTCAAGGAACGGTTCAACCGTAAGTTTCTTACCGTAATGCCCTATCGTATGACCTATCGTAATATTTGCAAGATGCATGGTAGATTAAAAGCGTGATGCGATTGAACTTGAAGGAAATCTAAAACTTAAAAAAAAATAATAATCCAAGCAATCATCCAAAAGCTCGAAGAATGATGTCATACCAGGTATGTTTCGAGCTCCTATGACTACCATGACATCCTATAACCAAAAGCATCACTCGCCGGTTCGTACTGTCGATACAGTATGATAACGCTAGGTAAAAATCGATTAAACATGCTCATAGAAGAAATACGCTGCTAGTGTATTTGATTGTATGTGACTTTCATTTGCGTCCGTTGTAACTTGATCGCACACCTGCGTGATTGAATAATCGATACTTTTTAAACAAGTTTTTGACAATGTTAGCGCAGTGACGTGACGTGTGATCACTGTTTTTAAAATTTATAAACATGGCCATAGCAAACACTAAAACCCCCTGCAGAATCATGATAATAGTAGAGTGTGTCCATAAACTTGAGCCTGTTTTCTTTAGCATGTTTGGAGGTTATCATTTTCAAATTAGTCGCTGATGGCGTTCGAATTGGTGTGAGGGTGAAGCAATCAATCAATGTTTGTGGTTCCCCGATGGACAAGCTCCTAGCTTAGGGCGCTCACCCCCGGTTGGTTAACCTCGGATCGTTGGCCGAATTAGGGCCGGCCAAGGATAAGTAGTGAACAATGATGATGAAATAAGCTCAACATCGAACGAAGACCACCAAGAATTGCTGGGTCTCAGCGTAGTATATGTGGCGATCGTACCTCTAGTGCCTAGTGGGTAAATGATCCTAAATAGCATATTCATAGCAACGACCAAGAGCCGCATAGGCACCATAAATGGGTGCCATATTTGTTTGCCCATCGATATTGTCGATCGGCGCGACCCAGCAGGCCTCCAAGATGTCCAAGATGTGCAAAGTGCCTAGTAGTATGCTCAAGCAAACAAGCACCCGGACTGTTGATCTCATAGTTGATCGAACGTCAGACAAGGGATGGACGTAAGACGCTAGATTTGATTCAATTATACGCGTACTTGGCCATATTTATTTGTGATTCCCTAAGCTAGCTGGCAGCAAACGCAATGCTTTTGTGTAATCAAGATGTCGTTCCGAACGCTCCAGCACACTATTACTCTAGTGTGAAACGCTTTTGTTGTTGGTGCCCTAGATATTGCATACAAAGGGCACATGGTACACTATTTTAATAAGAGAGTACCACTCAGAGACGCGTACTAGCGTTGTCCTTGTTTCTTGTGGGTGCTGCAAGAGCTTGGTATGCTGTTCTGTTTGGAACGTTAATAGTACTCCCACACATCAAACGCAAGCAACGGTGCGCAATTTATGCTCATATCGTCAAAGCTACCACAAATCTGGGTTGCTGGAATGCCATTCGTTAAGCCCCAAACAGCGTTGATCAGGGATCGCGTAAGCTCTGGTGCGCGATCGTACGTATCGGGTGAATATTTCGCTAACGAAGAGCGGGCCGGGCCGTCTGTCGTGGGCACACAGTTCCTGTATTCTCGTGCAAAATAAACACACGAGCGCTCAAAGAAAGAGCGAAATATTGACTTGAATCCACACATTTTGTGGGTGTTAGCTCTGTGGCAAAGTGTTGTACGGCAAGCATGATCATGCGCCCATGGCGTTCATATACGCCTATACAAACTCCTCGCAGCCGTGCTAAAAGCAAACCCCTCCAACACGTTTTTAGCAGTATAGTAAGACGCAGAAAATGCCAAGACATCTTGGCAGTAAAACGGAAAAAAAGAACAGTAAGATGGAATGGAGCTTGTTTGGTGTTATATGGGGCTAATTTATGCACACTAAAAAGTTGACTGCGTGGAACAAAATGTTTACCATCACACACACATACACACCCGAACTAGATATTCGTCGCGAGACATAACCGAAGAATTGCGAAGAAACTTTCAATTTAATATTCACCGTGTTGCTGGAAGTTTTCGTTTCTTTTTATGACTGTTTAAGTTTGGAAAGCTGTTTGTTTGTTTTTATTGGCAAAATGAATAGCACAACAAACTTAAACCATGGAGAAAGAGTATTCAAATTTTATCTATTTTGAGCGATAAAAAAGTATTTGTTTAATATAAAGATAATAATGCGCTATGCTTCGTTCTTCATTAAAAATATTTCACAATGACATAACTGAATACCATTACCCCACTCAAATTCTAAGTACTTGTTAAAATACATACACTGGTACGTCGGTACCTTACCAACATCTTGAACAGCCGGGGAAGCCGTCGTGTACGATAGGACAGAGGTCGAACAAACAAACAGCATGATGATGGTGGCCAAGGAGCGAGGTGTTTGTTTGTTTGCACTTCTCGTAAGATAAGATAATTCATCCGCATTCGGCTATGGTGTGGTGTGCTGTACCCATCTGTTGGTGTTTTGTTGCACGAACTAAAGTGTCGTTCGATGAAGTTTTCTCTGTTTGGTTTTCTAACTCATCTCACTTAAGCTCACCGATCGGCCGTGTCACCACGAGCGATTGACATTGAAGGATGCCACTAACAGGAATTAATTATCAATAATTACCACCACGCCAATGACATCATCAGTGTGGTGCTGCACTGTGTTTTCACTGTTTTTCGTAGCATCTTACGATATAATTGCTTGGTTCAACAATTCTATTGCTAATAGTTGTGCATTTACGAGCTTTAACGCTCCGTTTTATAACATGTAATTGCGATTTGGGTGTATTTGCTATTGCTTAGAGAAAAATTTTTTTTTGAAATGACAATTTTCAAAGTTCATGAAACACTTGATTTGCATTAACTCACTACTTGTCTGCTGCCTTAACAGCCTCAACGGTTAGGCGGGTAGCTCAGCTTTGTGCCCAATGAATATTTCAACAGTATTACTGCTGAAAATTGAGCTCGTCCGGATTTTGCAGTTTTGCAGCGTGATCTTTCGTAGCAAGGTTCCGGTTTTGCACGCGACACACACGACGTCCAACAATCACGACCATTCATTAACTTCAATCTGCGAAAGACGTCGCTTCATTTCACGTCCTTCTCAGAACTACAGCATCGAAGGGTGAATCGCAAGCGGCATGCTAATGAATTCACATTTGGTGGAAGAAGGTGCGTCTCATACGCAAAAAGATCGATACCTTGATACACGAACGCAATTTTTATTTTCAGTTTCAATAACACACAAAAACCGGGGACAATAGACGTCATTACGGAGGTCGCAAAAAAAGAAACCAGTCTCCGAACAAATAAATTCATTACCAACGATAGTCCCCTAGCGTATTGAAGGACATTTAAATGTAGACAAAACATGGTGGGAATTGAATCTGTTACGCTTATCGATACGAGACGTATAGATGGTCAGATTCGCAAAAGATAACGTAAGCAATGAAGAAAAAAACACCTTACTTTAGAGATTTTTAATTCACGCATCATGTGAACTTCCCAATTAAATAGCGTCTTTTATATGGGGGCGGCCCAGTGGTAGATGCGACAGCGGCGCCGGTCTTCACACGGCAGGACCGGGGTTCAAGTCTCATCTGGGCCGTTCCCCCATAGTGAGGACTGACTATCCAACTATGCGGTAACAATAAGTCTAGTAAGCCAGAAATGGCAGGCATGACCTAAGAGGTCGTTAGGCCAAGAAAGAAGAAAAAGAAGCGTCTTTTATATACTCATTGCAGAGAAATTATAACAGAGTTATACGGTGTTTTGAAGTGCAGGAATTGGCAAGAACAGTCAAGGCACTACAATTAAATATTTAGTATTTAGTATCATCAGGGAACAGGCTGCTTTAACGGTTAAGTTGAGACCAAATGAGACTTGAACCCCTGTCAAGTGTATCACATATAATATAGAACTTGTTATACAAAAATCGCCGTCTGTTCCGAAGACGAGGCCTTCTTTGAGACAATAATTAATAGCTGACGGCACATGTTAAACATATCGTTTACATGATGAGTGTATGGTCAATCGAAGAGACTCTTAACTAACTACTGACATCAGTAACGATGAAAATAACTGTTTGGACAAACTACTATCAGAAGACCTTTTCCAATCATTCTCTATTCCAGAAGTAGTAAGAACGGAGCGCTAAAGCTCAGTAAGAGTTGAAAAAATGTGATCATATATTTTTTATACGTTCAAAGGACACAGCCACAGTCTACCAAAGTGCTGCAATATTTTTAAAGAATTCATATTGGATTTAGAAAAAATTGAACTAAAATTTAATGGATTGAGTTATCTATTTTATTTTTGTTTTTTATTTTCCGTTTGAAATTAGTCTACCTTTTTCTTATTCAAACGTTCAAAATAGACAGTTATTTAGATTTGATTAGCGTTTTAAATATTGCTAAGCAAACCCAGTAAACGTATTTTTTGCCATTTAAATTTACAACTGGTATTGCGCAACCAGTATTATGGAAACTGTCGAGGGCGAAAACAAGAGCGAAACCTCATGTGGACACTGTTCGGTGGGAATGCATGATGTCAATAGTAATTCAGTGAAGTTAGAAGCTATCGACGTTTGCCTTGAATTGTAAATATCCAAGAAAACGTGCAAGAGCAATAAATGGTATGTATGTGCACTGTTGGTGTCATTGGCTAGATCGGTGTTTGCAAATTCAATTAGTACCAGTGAATCTTTGAGCGTAGGGCTTGGAATGGCAAATGATTTTAAAGTACCGTAGATCTAAACATCACACTACAGCTACAGAACTTTTAGAAAAGATTTTTTTTCGAATTTGTCGGTAGGAACCTACAAAAGTGATTCGAATTGCTATTTAGGAGCTAAAAAAATCTTGAAAAAATTACTCACTGTCACAATTTTGCTTATCAAACGTACCAATATGGCTTGCAAAAAATAATATAAAACCGATACTCGTCTTCTCCAGCGTTGTCGCTTTGACATTTTAATCGAAATTGGCTTTCTCCTCACATATATCTTTTCAACAATGGAGAATCTGTTCCGATTGTGTGCCCAAACCGTGTGCAACGCTGTCAGCATCCCACAAATGTAAAACTCTTTCGCCGGGTCGGGTGCTGTGGACCCGAACGTAAGAGAAACGCAACGATGATCGATGCAACGATATTGAGCCCGAAAGCGTAATAATCGATCCTACGCAATTTCCCGATTATGGTAAGACCGGTTCTGGCATTAATAGTCGCTTCTTGCGAGTGACTGGGTCGTATAAAAAAGTGACCACATTACCACCGACCAACCAACCAACCGGATAGTGGTTGTACCGGTTTGCTGTAGTCTGAAATTGTTCATCGGGAAGCTTAACTGAACCGTCCAACTAGCCTACATTTTGTGCGTGGCAGCAAATTTAGGAGTGACAGCAGTTTCCGATATTTCCGAGCGCCCAAACAACAAAAACACTGACCGAACGTGGAACGTGCGAGCAACCGGAAGTGATGGTTTAGTAAATTAATTTAATTATAAGATTAGCTCGTGTCGGTCGGTCTCCAATGCGGTTCGATTGGACATGGTGTTCTCCGTCGCGTTTCGCTTCCAATCCTTCCGTCCATACCCTGCCGGAAGTATAATGGACCAAACTCGTGATCCATAAAGTTTCAAGGGGTTGAATTGTTTTGATTTTCTAAGCTGCTAAACTGACGATGCAAAGCTGTTATGCCTCGGCATCAACCTACGCAAACACGTTTCGTTGTTGTGGTGTACAGCTATGTTGTAAGGAACAGGTCGCAGTTTTTAGTTTGTATTTCATTGTGACCTACTACCGTGCGTAGCCGTGTTGATTGATTTAGAAAACGGCGAGAAATTTATATCGTCTCTAATCTAATCGCACGATCAAACGTCACGCAGCCGATATACATGTTTTCATTCGCTAATCATCTTTCCAGCTTCCAGTGTTGTAGAATTCTTACGACACGACAACCACAACTAATGGTTCTAATTATTAGCCGTTTGTTGATCGGCTGATCGAAGTTTAAATACGTCTGCTGACGTGCTTACACTAATCGAGCGATCGAGCAACAAGTTCGTCACATCGGTCCGAAACGTTGACCGGTTGGAACAGGCTGGCCGACAGCGTGTACCGCGCATAGCCCTCCCGGGCATTAGGCTCTCGCACGCCGAAAGGTGCGGTGTCGGCGAGCTTTTGATCGTTCTGTAACTGCTCAGACAGACGCAGTAAATGGCTTGCCGTGTTGGGTGGGCCTCCGTTTCGGATTATGCTTGCGTAAACCGACATGAACCGAGACAGCTGTGTGGAAGTGGAAGTTTTACGGCGCGTAATGTCAAGGTTAAGACACCGAAGTATTCAATCAGAGAGCGTGTGGAAATTCACGTTTTGAAGTAAACAAATAAGTAAACAGTTGACTAAACACAATTATACTTTAGTGTCGGTATTTTTTTATCTGTAGCTAGATTGATAAACCCTGTGATAAAAGAGCTATTTTAGCAAATGCTGAAACAATTTAATAGTAAATTCCGATTAAACTATGCTCGGAACTAGATAGATCTGAATAGGCATGACATGTTTGAAGAATAAGAAGTCAGGTTCCCCTTCTTCTTCTTAGGCAATACAACCTCGGAAGGAATCAACCTGCTATTACTGGCTTCCCTGACTTAATTTTATCCATAGCTGAATAGTCAGTCCTGCGTACGGAACTGAGATTCGATCACCAGTATCACCAGTACTGCCATATGAAGTCCGACGCCACTAACGTCTCGGTCACCGGACTGCGCCAGTAGAATAATATATGTTCAATAGTTTAGAAAAGTTCAATAACAACTTCAATTAAAACTCAACTTAATTCATGTTTAAACTAACATGTTATATCTCTTGATGCGTTATATTTCCTCACTGTAACAATTTTTTTGAAGAACAATTTGTCTCGTTAAAACTGTCTTCCGATGGAGTAACTTCCTAACAAATTGTAATACATTTACCTACGACTGCGCTATAAAAACAAAGTTAAAACAAATGAAAACCCCGAAGTTCAACTTAATTTACTGTTTTGTTTACTATTAGGCGACGGCGCATCGCATAGAAGTATTTCCGGTCGTGTACCGCTGATTGATGAAGTTTTGAAGAAGCAAGATTGACTTTTCCTTCCACATTATGGTGCGCTGGTTTCCATTTTCCTAAAATATATTGCATAAATTAAGATTTGGAGTGAAAGTTGTTTAGCTATTTTTAAACACACCAATGTTGCAACGCTTGTGCGTATCCTATTAAGATGAGTTATATGTATACCTATTTTTATATTATAAATTGTCAAGGAAATAAAAATTGCAAGTGCATAGGCCGTCGTAAATAAAACAGAACTCAAAAGTAGGTTAATTATCTTTATTTAAAAGGCCATTGAATATCGTTGATTTCAATTATGAAGCAATAATTTTAATTTTAAAAACATTACCATTACAGATAATGGCAGCGGCACTGGTTGTGCATTGTACGAGATGCACGCTCGCGTGTGTGTGTAGACATCGCATGTCACAGCAAGTGCAATTTTTGAAGCATACGGCTGTTGTTCATCGTGTACAGTGATGCCTTGGGCCGGCAGTGCCTTTGCATTTGGCTGTACGTAACGTCTAGGTTACCATAAACCAGCGTACTGCTAGTGCGGTCTTTCACTCGATTCGACCTGTCCCGTGGCCTTCAATGCGCCATTCTCGCGATACTGTTTGTAGGCGGTTAATGAGCGCACAGTACTAGCGCATGTGTCCCGTTTCCCGAGCCCTTCAGCAAGCAGCATCCGGTCCAATGGGTACCACTGAAGTGTGCATCATTTCCGCCTACTCAATCACCGGCATCGAATTGTCATCGCCGGTTTGGAACTTTAAACCCGCATCCCATCCCGAACCGACCGACCGATCTGCTGCTTGCTGATTCGAAACAGTCGGTTAATGAGTCCTAAGATTGCGTTTTCGATGCACTCGCATCGCTCCGCTGATGCCGGAGGCAATTCTATTTCGGGGTCGGGCTCTTGCCTCTCGTCCGATAAAACGGCGTTTGAAGTTTGAAGACGGCGCAACGCGTGCACCTTCACTTTCCGTAGCGCTGAGGTAACGTTGGGAAAAAGTGCCACCCCGTCTATACACGGGATTGGAGAAAGTGTTCTCCGCTTGCGCAACGAGCAAAGCATAAACAAAAAGTGACATTTTCTAGGGAGTTTGACGATGACTGTCACCAGAGACCTCCCGAGGACCCGGAATCCAATTAGTTCTTTCTCGGGCCTACAAAATGCGATGCGCTCTGGATGTCAACCGCGCGCTGATTGCAACGACATGACTAAAAATATCGAAACCCTCCGCAATCTGATTGCTACCGTGGCGGTTGCGTGCGCGATCGTCGGGCCGACTGTCTTACTCGTAATGGAGGCAACCGTTTGATGGTGGTAATTAGTCCAGCCAGCCTGTATCGCTCGGTTTGCGGCGAAGTCAAGCGAAAGAGTTTGTGATATTCGGAATAGTTGAAATTGATTTTATATATAACCATGCTGTCAAAATGGAGAATAAGATGCTTGTTGCATTCTACAGTGGTACTTAGGATGGAGTTGATGTTACCACTTTGTTACCCGTTGTTAATCAGACATTTAGAATGTTCGTATCTGAGGCGTGTTCTTGACATTGGGATGCCTATGAAAAATCGGATTAATATTTGCTTAAACAGTATGAATGGATACTAATTGAATTCTGTTTGTTTCCTTCTTGCAGATCGCTTTGAAGGCAGCTGGTCAGGTAAAGTATTGATAAGCCCAAATTGAGATTCAACATGGAAATGGGATAACAAAATTGGCAGCTTAAAGAATAGTTTGTGTATTTTTTTTATGTGTTTATAACTTGCGAAAACGTTCAAACACACCAGAAATCATCACGTGACTCATAAACACCAAATAAAATCTGTCCAAGCGACATATGCGTTCCAACCGGCAGGCCACCGGGTATAGTGCTGCCGCGCGGACGGTTTGCAGATAGAAAGCGCACTCGGAAATTATAAATAGTACCAAGAGATCCCTTTACGATCACTTGCAGCCTGAATTAGATTAAAATTGTGTGCACAAACGTGAAGTTTGTGAGAAAAAGTAGGTCTCAATCTGTTTTGATATTTATAGACAACTTGGTGCTGTATTTTCTCGTGGCCCGTAGTACGAGAACAGCAAACATTTCGTCCAGTGCGTAGTGATCCATAGCCTTCGCAAGCGTACAGGTACAACAACGAACCCGCCGCTAAAGGTTGGCACGTGAGCTTCTTGCATGGTCAATGGTGCTGGTACGTGAGGTGCGTGTGATCCATTTCGTAATGTGGCGTCGAGCTTCCGGTAAGCGGACGACCGTGTGAGCCGCCGCTTCCTATATTGTTTCCGTTGCATCCTTTCTCTTACACTCGTCGGGTAGTACTAGCACAGTATTTGCATAGTCACTGGTGCTGCAAATTGGCGAACGATTTTTTTTCTCACCCCCGCACCAACTCACACGCACCGCGAATAGGGGCAAAAACACAGTGGGAAGAAAGTGAGAAAAATGGGGCCTTCAACCTGAGGCCGAGTCGTCACCCTTACGCTATCATTAGGCGCTTTGCTGAGCTGCGAGCCTATCAATCGTTCACATCAAATCAGATCCGGGCGTCGCGTCACTGGAGTTGGTGTAAAATGGTGGGAAATGTATTTCGGGCTGCAAAACGAAAGCGTCAAGGCTTTGGTAAACTTTCGCTACTACTATCGTGCCGTAACCGATCGCCGTCCACGCGAGGCAAGGTGAGGTGGTTACCGTAGCCTCGTCTGTCGTGAGAAGCGAATCTTTTTTTTTTTTCGTAACCAGCGGAACTCACTTCACTTGCCTTGGCAAAGGTTTTGTAAATATTTGCGAATGGCGTTCTCCGGTGAACTCTTGAACCTGCTGCACTAGCCATTAGGCAGATTGTTTATCACCACAGAGGCACGAAGGCTTTCTATTGTAGCATATTTTGTAACGCGCTTCTTCTCTTGACGGTCTTATTGCATGAAATGTGGTACTAAATGCCGATAATTGTGTTACATGCGCTAGACTGAGAGGTCACCCTGCACCCCGTCGGTCTTGATGAGTTGGTTCTCGTTTCCGTTGTTTTTGTAGCAATAGACGAGAGAAACAAAAAAAAAAACCAGAAGATTTTCACGATGTGTGGTGGTGGTGTCTTGTTAGCATCGGCTGGGAGCGGAGGGTAGACGGGGCCAGGGTAATGTCGACATTACAACACCGTTAGCATACTGGCAACCGGTACAAGTGACAAGATGGGAAAACAAACAGTGAAGAATAACCTGCACACTGCATCAAACATCCGCCCAGCATGGTGTACGCGCGCGCGTGCTTCAATGCAAATTAATTTGGTACGAACGGAAGAACATATGTTCTTGGAAGGATGATGATTTGTCTTTGGTTGAGCGATACATCATGCGTTTTTTGTGGAAAAAGTAGAACGAATGAAGAGGGTGGAAGAAGACTAAATTTACTTAACGATTAGTGGAGGTCATGCTAAAGAGATACACCATGAACTTATGAAGCTTACTCCAGAACTTATTCGCTTATGATTTAATCACTTTTGCCAGTTTGATTAATAGCAATTAATGTAAAAATAGACACATTCATAGAATTCAAAACATACCAACTATGCATATCCCCGACAGATGAGCAATTGCAGGGCAGAACAACTAGCTTGTACGTTTGTGAATGGTGGTATTTCATAGCACAACTACTTACCACGCTTGATAAGAGCCCATACAAATTGGTTTTGTTTTGTGGTCAGCTTCGTACATGCTGCACTATGATTGAAAAGCTGCTTAAAGCCGCTAGTTCGTCATTTGAAAGGCCAAGTTTGTTGCTACACCCTGACCCTAGCGGGCGTTGAACATGGAGTCGTTTCGTTGAACCATCTATCTTCCATAAGTTATGCAAAATACAACCGGGCACAAATTGTGCAACAGACCTTCTCGCTAATGCACGGACTACCTTTATGGCACATACCAATGAATGGTACGTCCACTTTTGTGGCATCCCGCACGATCTCCATATCGGATCCGTAAAGATTTGCAATCTATAAGTTATGTGTTCCGCTTTCCGGGCACCGGTCGGCTACCAACCAACCAACTAGCATCGATAGTTGAGGTAATAGTGGCCCGTTTGTGGATTTTACCACAAAACGGTTTCTTGGTGTCATGGGAAACCCAATGCACGGCGTAAATCATTGAAGCGTGTGCTGAAAATAATTTTATTTCTACTATATTATATGGTAGGAAATTATCGGAGAGTGAGTGAAGCCTCATAGTGCCCCTTCACGACAACGGTGTTCATTTGCGTTTACCAGACGAAGCTATTAGTTAGCCCCGTTGTGTGCTGTTACTATTGACGAAAGGACGCCTCCACAAATCCAATATTATAGCACTGACACCGTTGTTCTATTTTCTGCACCCTATACGCTAATGCATCCCTCGCGATACTTTAATAGCGTAAGCTGGCAAAACGGTGGCAACAACGCGATCTACATCCTATTCCGCTTCCCTAAGACTGGGTATAAGATATAGAGGTGTGTGGGAGCTTACGATAAGTGTTGCATTGTGTAGAAAATACGAGTTCTAGAATTTCTTGTTTTGCTTTGCCCTTTTGCTCGTCCCAATACGCGGGAGAACGGCAAAATTAAAGAGAGACACAAAAATCAAAACACAACATAAACAAACGAAGCGCAGCGTTACGGGAAAACTGCATCCGAGAATGGTTGAACCAGAAGAAATGTGAGTGAAACGCGCGTTATAAAAATAAAACGACATCTTCAACCGGGAGCACTGAGCTCTGCCGATTTCCACAAGAACCCGAACCCGTGTGGTGATGATGCAAAGACATTTCGAGTCCCATGGTTGCGCCTGATGGTTGAGCAGAAGTAGAACCTAGATTATGTCCGTTGGTTGGTCGTTGATTCCCTGGCTTTCTCGTAACGAGGTGTAATCTGATTTGTTTAACATTATTGAATTGTTTATACAGCACCAAACTATGCTCAGTTGACATATGTCTTATACTGTATTGGTAAAATGAAGTCGCGGGCGGCTTGCGCTGCGGCATTTGAAACAACTTGAAAGTTCGAACATGATTTTTATTCGCATCTCTTCAGCCATTCTGACGCAGCGTGCTGTGTGATGTGTGTCTCGAAATGGCATCGCGCCTACGTACATAACGATTTCAGCTGAGAGGACAGCGAAACTCAAACAGACGACTCGGGTCGGTAAGATGGGTGTTGTTACGCGAGTGTTTTATTTACATCACTCAACCGTATAGCGATGCAGGCCGGAGTTGTGTGTGAAGATGATCGTACCAGCGGAGCGTCAGCTTTCAGACGCCTGTGAAACGGTTCCTAATCTCATCACATATTCTCATGTTTCTTGCATTAACCGAGCGAGAACGTCGGGTGCCCAGCATTTCTCATCGGAACATGGTTGCAAATTGCGGTAGCCATCTTTTACACGCTACGGAACGTGAACATGAATACGGGAGTGTAGAAGATACTCATGCAATTAGTTGATCTTTTTCTGCAAAATACTTCAAAATATTCAATTTGCCCACAAAACGTTGTTAGCTTTAAAAAGTACGCTAACCTATTGATAGATCATAAACATCACTTCTAAATCACTTTAGTGTATTGTTCATTAACGGAAAAGTTTAACGGAATGATAGAAAAAAAAACACACACACTCACAAACTTTGCCCAACTTCTTGAACCACCGTTAGCGTCGTCTCCGGACGATCGTGGAAGCCCTATGCCCCGAGAAACTGTGTATTTTGCCGGTTGCTCGTCGAGAGATTCCTTCGACGAACGCATGTGTATGCAATCTCCTCACAAAACGCTGAGTTCCAAAGCGATATGCAGCCAAAGAGAGCGCCCTTTTTTCGGTCTCGCCGACGCACGCAATGCGAGCGCGAGCCAGAGAGCCCGGCCAAGATGAGTTGTCTCGGTACCGGACGAATTTAGTAGCATCGCGACTTCTACGGCATCAAGATCAGCGATAGAAACAGGAGCATCGGCATAACAGAAGCAACAGCTGTGGCCTATTACACTACACATGGCTTTGATGAGCCGGTGTCGCACGCAAACGGTTGTACGTTTCCCGTGATTTAAAGGTGCTGGTGAGCTTTAGTGATCATCATGATGGGGAAGATCAATAGACCGTGATTTACGTTTACTCGGGACCGGGCAAAGTGGTAAAGTGAATTGCAAGTTACACGACCACATAAAGCGAGGATAGTGAAATGTCCGATTCAGTTTGCCGTGAGTAATGTGTGTAGCTCAGGGAAGTGTGCAGATGGAAAGTGCATTAAGATAGTGGATGGGTTCACTCTCTTGATTTGAATGTCACTTGCCAATTGTACGGTGTTTCGGAAGGCTGTGAGTGGCTTGATGTAATCAGTGTAAAGGTGGCAATATGTTTGCAATTTGACGCACGGTAATTGAAGGTGGGGATGGTGCGAACCCCTTAGTGTTAGAGATTGAATGGTGGATTGCAGAAAGGAATCAAATTTCCCCGTGGAGTTTATTTAACTTTGGGATACAACTGTGTTTGCATGATGAGAACGGTAGAGTGAAACGTGGCATTTACATAGGAATAGCATCCGGGAGATTAAATTTCCCAAAAGCCGCCCATCAAAGAGCAGGCTTAACTTGTGCAACAATGTTCATTCGCCGCACATAATGATCCACGTGCGTTGCTAGAGTGCGTGAGTTTTGTCTGCTTGCGCTTGTTTGTGTATGATACGATGTAAATATACGAGGAAGCATACATTTGTGGAGACGCTTATGTGAACCCCGTAGCGAAAGGTTCCTGACATCGGAGTGATGAATGATCGTTAGCTTAAGTTAATTCTCATGCACATTTGATTGCTGTACGTTTTTCAACCTGGAGAGTTATTGATATTGTTTCTCATACATCAACTCGCCGATCGTGGATGTGTGTGCTTCTAAAATCTTTAACTTCCATTAGGTTTGTTTTAAAATGTTGCCTAGATTTAACGAAACCGATTATCCCAAAGAAAAGAAATAGAAAGCATTCCATTAGCTAGATAATAAATTTAGAAAAATATATTCTTGCACTTCTTTTTTAGCACAATGAATCCAACTTCTTAATTAAACACCATTCTTCCAAATACACCTGGAAAGCATGACAACTGCAATGCTTTCTAACATCTTTTACCCGGCTAATGGACACAACGAAAGGAAACGAAAATATCTATTAGCCTACACCGCAAAAACCCATAAGGAAATTGATCGAAAATGTGCTATGGCGTTTCTCGGACGATGGTTCGCTCTTTACGTCCAAATAGGTGATGGCTGATTGCCACCACCGACAGGCATGGGGGGGGGGGGGGAGAATTTCTATCCGCTTCCGAAATAAAACGACAGCAAAAAACTGAAGGGTAAAATGAGCTGAAAGTAAAGGGAAAACTATCGGTTTCGTTGAACTTTGGTGATGGTGGTAGCGAGCACAGTGTTGTAAATAGGCGGTAAAAGGAAATACCAGCACCAAACGGGAACCCAAGTTTGTAAATAGAAGCAGTCAATTATCGACTTATTGGTGACAAGGTGTGCAAGTGTGTAGCCCTTTAAGTAACAACCGTACGCTTTTTGAGTTCTGGACTTTCAATGAGGCGTGTTAGGATAGGATAGGCTAGAGCGATGCCGAATCATCTGTCATATTACTTGAAAGTAAAGGTGTTGACTGTGAGGTTTGATAGGATCTTCCCAACATTCACCAAAGATTGATGAAAATTGTGACAAAAAGAAGGTATAAAGATTGAAAAAAGTGAATTGTGCTTCTTGATTGTGAACGTACTGAATAGCATCCTAGATATCACGGAGACTAACGAGTTTTGTTTTTTGTTAATTTTGTTTAAAGTCATCCTCCGTAAACAGTGGGAGTGAGTGTTTGCAGTAGTTTTTACCGTAGCTATTTCCCAGCTCACAGAGTGTTTGTGAAAAGTGCTTTGCTAAATTTGTTTTCAAAATGTGGAACAAACTGTTCAAAAGCAAATCGAAATCATCAAAAAATCTTTCCAACCGCACGTGCTCCTCCTCCGGATTGGAAGCGGCGAGGGCACCAAATCCAGGACCCTCGAAATCCACCGCCAACGGGCTTAATCTTGTGGCCCAGTACGAGCAGTATGGCAGCAGTTTTGGCGAAATGCCGGAGCCAGTACGTATGCGCGCTCGTTCGGATGCACACGATTCGGCTGCACTGGATCTGGCCAGCTCCACGAACCATCGCGATTCCATCGGTGTTGAAATGTGCGGCATTCCGATGCGCCGGTCGAAGTTATCTAGTGCATTTAAAAGTTTGAGCTTGAAGCGAAGTGCTTCGAAAAGTCGGCTCAAATTAGTTACTAATCAGCTGGAAGCGACTGGAGGCGGGCACGATACGACGCTGGTTACGGTCGACATTGCTCATGGAGCAGAAACGAAGAATCTTACCGACTACGAGATCCTAACTGCCGGCAAACGGGCATCACTAAGGCCGTGTAAATCAGGTATGTCCCCGTGGGGTAAATGGAAGTATTCGGTGCCGGCCAGCAGTGGTGCGCAAGCTTTCGACGTGAAATTGCACATTGAAGGAGTAAATTGAAGGAGAAAAAAATAATAATGGCCGCGTATGGTAACCATACGGTGCTCCGCTGGCGTCAGAAAGTAACTGGCCATTATGCTTGGAGAAAGCTCGCTCTATCAGTTTTAAAATTCATCAATCATTCGATAATAGCCACTGGGCTTAATTAGGTTGCTTCGTAATTAGAAACACAAAATAGTATGACTGATGTTAATTTATGTGGATATTCAAATGTTATACGTTGAGACTTTAGTTTAATGAATCTCAAACAAATGTTATAAGAGAATCTTGTAAAAGATTACTTTTTCTTCTTGGCTTAACGACCTTCAAGGTCATGGCCGACCGTCTAATGGCTCATTAGATTTATTGGTATGTCGTAGTTAGACCCTAACTACGATGGAACGGTCCAGATTACATTCGAACCCCGGTTTTCCTGTGTGAAGTCTGCATATTGAATTCATTAAAGGATTATTGTATTTATCTGCTGAGAAACATGAAAGTTTTTGTACATCGTATACTGAAGTAATGGCCTATAAAGAAGCCAAGCCCACAGTAAACGCCTGCAACAACGGTGGCGTCAACACTTACACAGTCAGTGCTTCAAAACTTTAACGCCAATTTTGTAAATTTGTTCACTGAGCTTTTCCATTCCCTTCAGCACTCGTTAACAACAAACTAAAACATACCCGTAAGGGAAGTGTCCATAAAAAAATCCTTTAAAATTACCTACCCCACAGAAAGTGACTACAATGCGACCCTTTATAGCGGCAGTGTTGCGCATACTTTAATCTTACCGCGCCACACGGTCGGTGGCGTCAGTGTTTGCGCTATCGATGGACACCAATGCGGCGCGCATATGGTGTATGAGGGATTTTTTTTTTGCTCGTGAATGTAGTTTCTTTTTAACGAAATCACTATTTGCCAAGGTGAAAAATCTCACGAACCAGCTGTAAGTGTGTGCTCCCCGAGAAGACAGTGGTAGTGGTAGAGGCGATCGAAGGAAATGGGTCAGGAAAAAATGTATATGAAGATAAATCAATCCACTGTGTACGAGCACGAATAAGTGCACGAAGCGGACCAAAATGTGTGTGTTTTGTGGCACCCCGCAGCCCAGTAAAGGGTGCATGAAGGAATAAAAATCAACATTGTGTCCGATTCAAAATTCACCGCCGTGTAGGCCGTGGGGTGGACTCCTGGAGTGATAAAAAAAACGTCATTTTAGCCTAATAAACGTGGCTACGCCAAGTTTGATGCAATCCGGTGGCCATATGGCACGGTTGTTTAAGATGGCAAATTTGTAATACGTATGTACGTACGCGAAGTATATAGGAACGTCGCGAATCGGCCACAGCTGCCAGAAAGATCCCAACGTCGGCTTGCATATCAGTTCGACCGTTGAACCAGGGCAACCTCAAGGTTACCCTTGCTACAGGTTGCTTCAGATAGATGGAAGACAAGAAGATCACAACAGAATGCGAATGGCAAATGAAGCGCAGCATCAAAAATGATCATTCGCAACTTAATCATGAATTATAATGTAAAGAAAATACTTTGATAACGAAGACAAATAATGCCCAACAGGTTTCGGTTGTTATTTTGCACACAGGTGCTCTCGCAAATGTTGGGACGGCTATAAACTCGGTTGAATGTTGTTGTTTTTTGCCAGACAAATCATATCAGATATTCATGAATTTTTAACCACAACATCGACATCTTTAAATGATCGTTTCATCAGCGTTTAACCGGTTTGTTTTGGATAAAGTAGTAAGCTATAATGAGATGCGAGAGGGCGATTGTTGTTTGGTTTTTCTCGGAGACTTATAATCCGTTTGACGCTTTAAGTTCATCTGCATTTATTATCCGTAATATCGAAACATTCCTTGGGTGTGGGGTTTCATTAGAGCTGTTCGAGAATCAATTAACAGGTTCTTTCGGTTCCGTTTATTCAAGTTTGGGAACTCAAACATGTTTTTTCTCATATCACAGGTGGCATTCAACTTCGCAATGCTGTTATCTTTTCGCTAGCTATACATAAACGTAACGTTTGTCACGATTGCAACATAAGTGTTTCGATCAATCCTAGCGTATCATGATGGAAAAACTCGTTATAGAAATAGACCACTTGAAAGGCCTTGCAGAAAATGATAACTAGATGGACAATAACAAAAAACAGTAAGATAATGTGAGTTGTGTGTAACAATTGTTTACAGTGCTTGAACTTACTCAATGAATTAGATGTCTTTCACGGCACAGAATGTAACATTTCGCTAGTAGCATACCTTAAGAATTGGGTTTTCGCAGTTCCGATTACATTCGGCCGGTGAAACCGGTTTACTTGACAACAGCCAAACGCGCTGTAAAGTTGTCGTAACCATAATGCTACAGCATCTACAAGCTCTGGGTGCAAAAAAAAAACGATCTCCACAAATGACGAATCACGTAGATATCCTTTTATGATTGAACACCATGTGCACCATTTTTGTAGCATTAAACATAACCACCAGATGGTATCTCCTTTACTCTTTATGTAAGTAACATTTTAATATCAGTAAGCAACAGAGATAGGCACATGATTACGGATTTCATGTGCTCCTTCTACTGCACACCAAAGGAAAGAGATGACAAATATCGATCTCTGCACGATAAGTGGAGAACGTCGAACGGCAGTAACCTGCAGCATTGTTGCTTGCCGCAATCGTAAACTAGTTTTCGGCAGTGGCATGTCGAATTCAGTTGCGTGTATGTCCAGTTCACGTCGGATGTCGAAGCATAGAGCTCTCGAGCCAGATTGGTTGAGTTGAGTTAATTCTGCTGTTAAAACGAGCTAAAGTCAACAGTATGGAAACAATCAAATGTTGAGAGTAGTGTGATCAAACGGTGATGAGTGACGTCTGCTTTCATCTTAGTGAACACTGGCCTGTAGAACAATATTCTTTGTTTACGCTGTGTTTCTATTGTGCGCCGTTTAAGCAATGCGATTTGTTAGAAGTTGCTAGAAGTTCGATCAACGGTTAATAAGAGTGAATTAGGTTGGTATCGATGGGTCTATATAGTCTACTATCCATGCCAACAAGTGGAAGAGACAGCCAAAGGCAAAGTGTATATACTGAAGTTATTAAACATTTAACCATACTGTTTCATTGTCACGCAGACGGTATTCTCGATATGGTGTGACACGAGACGATTACTTTCGTTCGTTGATGACTTCATTCCAACCGATAGTACGAATCGAGTTTCACTAGTCCTCGTACGTTCGAATAAAGCATCGTGGTGTAGAACCGAGTACATGTGCAGTGACACCAACGCCAAAACCGTAAATGGGGATTAACTAACAGAGCATCGTTCTGTGCAGCTAAGTGGGGGTGCAATATTTTCTATAGCCATTTGATCTTTGCCCGGAGTGAAAAACGGAAAGACGAGCACAAATTATGTGTCAGATATTCCCTCGCAATTAAAACCATTTGCACTTCTATAAACGCTTAATTGAAGTATTCTTCACGTTGAAATTTGAATGAAATTGCTTTTCAGTACAATAATTTAGTCGAACGTATGGAGGAGCTCTTAACTGTTAACGAAAAATTGAAATTAAACTTCTTTTTTTGTATTGATAACGAAGAACCCTGATGATGTCATCGTGTAAACATACGTCGAATCATCAGCTCATGTTAACACGAATCGGAGTTGAAAGATGATGAAAGCGTAAACAATAATAATCCCTTAACTTCAACGGCACATTGAAACATGTTGATACCGACGAACGGTGTGATAAACTAAAGAACAAGTGTTTCACACTTTGTGAACACCAGCAAAAAATGCAGTATTGCTCATGGTGTATAAATTAAGCGGAACTCTCTAAACATGTGATCCACTTGCTTTGAATGCGTGAGCACGTGTCGACAAACTGCGCAAAGCGCCAAAGGCCGTTCTGTGTATTGCACCGGGCCACAGTCTGATGAAATGGAACCTAACGAATGCAAATCAATTGCTTTTATTGTTGTGATCTAGCTTTTGATAGACTATCTAACTAAATTTGCTCACTAACTGAATCCATTACAATAAAAGAAATTTTTAAATTGAACATTTTAGACATAAAAGCAGTGAACCGTTTTATTAACGATCATCGTCGTAGTCCTGCCGAAATCATTTGCAGTATACCTTTTTTATTGTAAGGTTTACTGACCTTAATCTGAATAGTTTTATAGCAGAGCAACCAACATTATAGTTTATCACACATTTAGGTTGGAATAGTGCTATAAATTTAATAGCTTAAATTGCTTTAGTAGGTTAGTTGGTGGTACTTAGCGCACTACCTTATGGCATGAAATTGGAGCATGAGTTTTCGTTTAGCATATGCTTGTAACTGCGCGTTGGAACTAATATGGTGTAAACAAACGACCAGCTTTTACTATAAATTGTAAAGAATGTTTAGAGAACACTAGATATAAAATCTAAACTTTACATGCGTTTCATATCATCGAAATGCAATAAAATTATCAATGTGTTGCATTATGTAGAGCAACGTGATAACCAAATGATATTTTATCTTATCTGATGTTAAGCAATGACATATATTTGTTAATCCAGATACTACGACGGATACTAGCCTTGTGTAAGCCTACTTACTTATCTAGACGAAACTGAAAATACTGATTAAATTATGTCATCATGCCTCTGCCATGAATCGGTTACGATTGTGAGGATATTTTTAGAAATAGAAACCGCAAAAAAACCAAAATAATTAATCATAATCAGTAACTTTCAGGGAGATCATTTCTGGAAGTGAATGGCTTGAGTAATTAAAGCTTCAACAACAAAACGAAGCTGGTAGTTTGATCTCTAAATCGAAGTCGCTACGAACGACCGGTTTCCGTGGTGAACTGCTATACTTCCTTGGTCTCCCACAGGCGGCTCTCGCAGCACAACAGGCATCAGATGGCAATATCTTGTCCCTGATTGAAGCTACACGATATCAAATAGCCTACGTCTTTGTGCTCAGTTGCTGTAACAGATGGACAGGCAGAGCGAGACCACCGATGTACGGACACGGCTGAGTGATGTTTTAATCATTTGCGCTAGTCGGTTGGTTGAAATGATTAATAATTCTACTAACAGCGCTGTATGTAGTTCACGCGGATTTAAGCGGAAGTAACATCATACTCTAGAGAAAATAAAAGGGAACTTGACGGTGACCTGCCGCACGCCGTTGAAGATTGTTAAAGCTTATCAGATCAAATTATTCGGGATAGCTGGACACAACTTACATTGTTCATTTCTGCTACTGTAAAATCAAATAAAGTTTCCCAATAGTTTATGAATTATGCGGGAGTTTAACAATCAGTTGATGGTTAACACATTTTCACCAACGACATGTTTTACTATTTTCAGATAATAATCTCAACGAAAAGCAGCAGTACACAGAAGTCGAAAAGGAAGAGCCTGTCTACATTGAGGAGTGCAAGTCTTACGAAACGTTTGACCCCTCGTACGAACCACCACCAAACCTTGAACTGCAACCATGCCCCATATGTTCGAGGAAGTTCGCCCTAGCATCGCTGCACAAGCATACCAGCATTTGTGAGCGGGTTCAGACGAAAAAACGAAAACCGTTCGATTCTTCCCGTCAGCGAAGGGAAGGGACCGAGCTTGCGTCTTACTTGCCGAAAAATTTTGGACTCCCACAAAAGACGGTAAGCTCCTCAAATGAGGTGAGTGTTTGCGTTTGCCATGCTTTTTGTTGCCTTAATAAGAAAAAAAAACCTCTTGGTAAATCAAAAATTAAACGCCGATGAAGTATGCTAAGTAACTGAATGTGTACCGGATACAAATGTATGTAGCGCAGTGATGGAAAGTAGCAAAAATATAATTATGTTTATTGTTGCTCTTACTGTTAAAACTTTTGGCAGTAATCTTACTGAATAACTAGTTTTTTCCATTCTTCATTTGCATGTTGTGTGTTTCATCTGTTTGCTAATTTTATGCATACGACATTATGGATAAAAAGGATTTATTTAAATTTTAAACTTATGATATGCATTTCAATCGATCATGAACGCATTCGTTAGAGCATGAAATAGTTAAATATATTGCATCTTTCGTTTCATTTGTTTTGTACTAAATTATGTGTAACTAATACTGAAAAACACGATGACACACTAACTGTTTTTGTTAACCCGTTACAGGCTATTCCCGTTCGTAAGCTAAGCCTTAGCAAAACCCCTACATTCGAACGCAAAGAATTCAACCCTACAACGATGTCCACGTCAATGCCAAGTGCTGCAAGTACGCCAAAGCCGGTATTAAAACGGAGCATGTCGCAACAAAACGAACCATGTCCATACTGTGAACGATGCTTCGGCATGAAGGCGTACGATCGCCATGTTGAGTGGTGTCGTGAGAAAGCGCTGCTGAACAGAAATGTTAACAACAACCAAAGCATATCAGCAGCGAAGGAAAGGCTTCAGGCTAGAATTCAGTACAAAGCTCCACAAATACGGTAAGCAAAAGTAAAAATGATAAAAAAGGCTGCGATTTTGCCGACCAAATTAACAATGTGCGTTCTATGCATTTCAGATCGAAACGTGCCTTAAATCGAGAGAAATATTCGGGAAGTTTGAGCTGCGGTGGTTCTACGAACAGCCTTGCCGAATTAGATTTACACATGCCACGTCACAATTCGATGAGCTCATCCGTCTCAAGCGATAAGTAAGTTGGGATGTCACGAACATGAATCAGCAGCACAAGTGCAAATATTAAACATTTTTGAACATTTCGTAGCGTCTTGCAAAAAAACTAATAATACAAATTTACTAACTGATTTTCATTCTCATTTTCCACCGCTTCCCATTTATTCCAATTAATGCTGCATGTGTATTGTTTTTTTTTGTCCTCGAACCTTCTCTATCCGATACCGACCCATCCATTCCTAGCAGAAAATTCCACCTATCACCAAATTCATTGCAGCAAACCTCCTTGGGGAACGTTGCTAGCCTCACCAAGGAGCCAAAGATCACCAAACGGGAGGAAGCCAAAAAGGGCACGAAACGGACCAAGACTTTAACACTCAGTAGTGAACGACTGCCTAGCGATACAAACAATAACAACACCAATAACAACACAATTAATAAGAACGGTAGAGTTGAACAGAACTACTGCAATCTCAACAACCTTAATAGCAACAACGCCTTCAACAACCGAAATGACGCCGGTTGCCGTACGCAGTTAAAAAATCTACTGAACCGTTCCACTGTAGACAGCAACGCGACGACGTACAAGCCGCACAAACTACGGACCGCTGAGCAGCGGGTTGAGAAGTTCGAAATCATTGGCCACAACCATAGCGAACGGATGACCCATCGACCGGTCATCGCGCAAACCGTACGATGTACGAGCAACAGGTTCGTTGGTCGTTTATCTGTTTCTATGGCCAGGGTTAATGATCGAGTGTGATTAGATCTATAGTGGCCAGTAAGATTTCGCACAACCACCCTTCCATTGTCACCGGCACTAGAATTAGTAGTAACGATGGGTGTGTGTTTGTGTTTGCTTGCTCTATTGAAATACTTTGCACAACCTCTTGGTATGTGAGAGAGTTAAGCGAGTTCCCTTTTACATCATAAGCTGGTATAGTAACGTATATAGTGTGCGAGGAGTAATGTAAAGTTGAAACTTATTGTTCCACTTAGAGTTATTGAGACGCACTCTCCACTGGTCCTGGGTCAATGGAGTGTTATGAGGAGATCGTAACCATTTCTGCTTTAAAAGAAGATTCGGTAATTTTGTGTTGTGTTTTGTTTTTTGGTTTTTAAACGTGTGTGGTTTTACTGGTTTTTATACTAAATAAATACTTGTTAGTTGTGTACATACAAACGGACACGCCATTTTTTTCACCGACACGTTCTTGGACACTCCATCCCGATTTTGAGTGTGAAATGTACTAACTTTGCGCGCCAATTGCACTCACAATGCTACTTCATCAAACTAACTATCCAAACATTTCTCATCCAGACCTTGCCACACGACGGACTCTCTTCATTTCATGTATGCCTTTATCATGCTTCAACAATGTAAACATTAACATCTGCAAAAACCAAAAATTGAATAATTTGTACAATAACGTGGTTTATCACACACTATTGGATCCAATTCGAACTACGATTTTGTTTATTCTTTTTTCTTCCCTACACCCGTTTCACTACCAGTGGATACAGCCCTGACCGGTACGATCCATTCCTGTCTGCTAGACGGCAGCTGGAGGAGTTGTTTTCTCCTACCACGTCCTTGATAAATGCCAGCAACGCCGGCAGTACTACCAGCACCTCACGGCTCAATCAAATGAGCACTAGTGGTGGTACTCCATCCGACAAAGCGAGCAATGGTGGTGCGTCGAAAAATGCGCACCACAATTCGAACTTCCGCCGGGCGTACTCCTTGCGAATGCCGCGCAAGGTTTCTCGCCCGATGTATGTGGAGAAAGCGAAATCCAACATACAGAAGGGCATCACCGACGATGGTCCGGTGTCGCCCAATTTCCTTAAATCCTCCGAGTACGACGAACTACCGATCAAATCGACATTCAATGCTCTGCAGATGGCGGAACCGAAACCGAAACTACGCGATTCCAGCACGGTTCGCAAGAATCTCAAACTAGATATCAAGGATCCAAACAATCCAGCCGGCAGTGAGATACCACTGTCCAAAACGGATTCGTTAGCCGTGTTTCTCAAGTACGAAAACGAGCTAGCATTCAGCGAAAAGGACATGAAAGACAAGAGTAACAGTCTCAGCAAGCGAACGTCATCGTTAAGCGCGGAAGCGACTCAACAGAAACAGAAACAGGATTTGCTAAACATTGTACAAGCTTCGGTGAAAAGTAATGAATCTTTAACAAATGATGAAGAACAACAAAAGGCCTCTAAACGAAGTGTACAACCGCCGGAGGATGATACGATTAAAAAGCAGCCACAAAAATTGGTTCCAATTAAGCTAGAACCTATCAACATCCCTTACAGCAGTAATAATACGAGCGAAGTCACTAACATTAAACCGATGGTTATATCGCTAGACGCAATCATTGGAAAGCCTAGTATTACGAAACAAAAAGAACCACAAGCGGACAATGATAACCGTGCTGACAACAACAGCTATATCGATCCAAAGCTTATAAACAAATGTGATAATTTACCGATAAATCTGGTCAAAGCTTCAACTAAGGGCGTCGATGATAGTTGCATCGGCAGTATGTCTGCGGAAGGTAAGAAGCTCACACTGAAAACCGTTGAGCCGAAACAGGAACGATCGGTTGCTCCTCCTCCTCCGCCACCGCGAACCTCTGTAAGTGTGGCACCGAAACCACCAGAACGCACTCGTATCGAAACCAGTTTCGATTACAGCAAAACTAACGACGGGCCCAGCAGTAGCGCTGAAAGCAGCACGAGTGACAACAGTAGTCCCGCAGCAAGTCATTCCTCCAGCCCAGTGGATCATAGAATAAGCAAAAATAGTACAAACTGTGACAAACGACCACAGCTCACCCGGCAAGATCGAGAAGATTCGGGATACCGCACCGGACATGAGTCGGGACATTCGGATGTGCAGGAGCAGCCGAAAAAAGCTTCTATCGCTTCGCCACCATTAAAGAGTGACGATAATCATGTCCCCAAAAGTACGGTAATGCAGTCAACCTATAATCTTACCAGGTTGAAATCACCATCGTCGTACTTGGGCAACCTTAACAACACACGGCTACCTTCAAGCAATACCGCACCGTCCACACCTTCGGTTTGCCGTAATCGACCAGTCATATCGTCGGCGTTAGAGCAATTCGATGTCGATGAATTTATGCAGTCGCTGGAGGATTTGCACCGTCGTTCGCCAGTCAGTGCGAAAGAATATAAACATTCACTGTTTTCTCGTACCGACAGTAGTCGCCGCACCGTGTCCAGCTACAGTGATCATAGCAATGGCAAACGAAGCAACAGCCTCGACAGCGGTGGTCATAGAGACGCCGTCATTGTTAACTCAATCCACCACATACACAATAATGAAAGTAGTGGCGTGCCACGAGTGGATATGTGTGTGCGGAATGGTAGTGGCACAGCCAGTAATAATAACAGTAGCAATAGTAGTAGTAGCTTTAGTAGTCCTAGCCATTACAGTAATAGCATCAACAGTAACACTTACTATAACAGCAAACCGATTAATACCCAAACTCCACACAATCACAGCACTACCGCTGGCGATGGCCATGAACATTCAAAGGGTGTCGAAATTGTTCATCCGCCGGCCCATCATCAACGGAACAACAACAACGTTGCCCGTCGAAGGATGAGCGAAGACCCAGCTGCCATTTCTCTTCCCGCGGTACCAGCTTCTGCCAACAATAATGGGTCTAGCGGTAGTACATCCATGTCGTCAACGCAGAATTTACCTAACATTCATAAGCCAACAACAGCGGCAGACCCGTTGCAGAACGGAGGTATTAAGAATGGGCAACAAACCGCACATCCTTATTATTCATCACCGAGTCCGGTAAACGGTAGGAAGAATAGCTACAATAACAAATCATACCACGCTAACAACACCGGCACATCATCATCAACTCCAACTTCGTCCCATCTACCCGGATACATGTACGAAGCACGGTATCCAACGGAATCTTTCGATCACCTGGAGCGTGATCTACTGAAAAGTGTGCAGGAACTCAATCGAATGTGTGGTTCCTCGTCCTCAGTATGTTCGATCGATTCCGAGGAATTGTACAGCGTCGAGGACTACCCGTTGAATAAGCGATCGTCTGAACGATCGCAGGCTAGTGCTGATTCAGCGTATCGCAGGTAGGTATCGTAACTATACTCATTCCCACATGAGCTTAACAGAATTAGGCTTGCCACAAACGTAATTGCATCATCGCTAGCTCGTTATCAAAATAATATTTCTTGCATACAAACCAAAGCATCAATCTAACGTTAACTTAAAAAGCAGATTCTATTTTCAATCTATACAACGTGTGCATAATACAGCCCGACATCTATATTGTCGAAGCATTCTACAATTATACTACCGTTCCGTGGCAACTCTTTCGTGCCCTGTCACACATAGATATTCCATTTTCGCTAGAGAATGATTGGATGAGGTCCTCTCGCCGAGGTTTGCTAAAACAAATAGAATTTTCGCTCAGTTGCTGCTAAGGTTGACTGGCAAATCCGTACGATCAACAATGCGCTCACTAGCAAAAAGTCGTGTATTCTGAGTTATCACATCGAAGGCATCAAAACGATAGTAAAACTGTAGTAGACTAAAAATATCTGAATTCTACTGTTTTTTGAAGGATTACAAAACGGTTGTCACGATGAGCCTCACTATTTCCTAAAATAAATGAAGAAGTTAGAGATAAATCTCATGGTAATGTAGATCCTGAAATGTTTTGGCTGTTTCAAATCAATTGGTAAAGTTGTTATCACTACTTGAAAGACATGATACAAAAGATGATTAAAAGTAGGGAAAAGTCAAAAAGTCTCTAGGACACCCTAGTGTTACTAAACAAAAAATCTTTAAGATCAGTGTATTTTATTAATGCATTCGTTAGTACTTCTTAAGTTATTTAACCTTTGTAAACAATTACAAAATATTTGTAACATTATGATAATCGACATCTAGCAAGACTGCTGATTTAATAACAAAAAGTAACTTGAATATAATTTTAAGTAATCACAAAGTTAAACAAATCCACTGATTCCAGTCTTTGTAGGATTCTTTCCCGGATCATAGTGATGCAGTGAAACAAAGGCGCATGCTTTTTTAATAAATAATTAATAATGGTTGCCTCACCACTAACCGCTTTTCATAATGTATCCTGTTTTTTTTCTCTCTCTGGACTTCCCATTAACCACCTGATGATGGAATGTAGCAGTCTATCCACGCAGTCACCACCAGACTATGCACCCCCCGTGCCAATACGCCAGACACGACCGAGTTCGCGCAGCTCTACCACCAGTCAAATCCAACCTGCGCAGCCAACGAATACACTAGACAGCTCGTTCAGTAGCCTTCCGCTTCACACCTCTCTTCCGCCGATAACCAGTGCTTCTATCAAGGGCCATCACAAGCATGAGACACATCCCCACAAAGATAATGCCGACGGGATCGCAAATTTGATCATGAATCCTATGTCCAAATTTTGTCATGAGTGTGGTGCACGGTTTATGGTCAGTAGCGCAAAGTTTTGCATGTCGTGCGGTGTGCGACGAATCACGTTGGAATAGTTTGAATATTCAGTTTAGAGACAACGGGTTCTGTTGCGTTGTGTTGTGTATCGAGAGCGTTAGTTGTGCTAAGAATGCAGTTTCCTTTAAAAGCTTCTACGATTCACGCTAACACCGACAAAACAAAAGTTGTACTAAATTAGATTGTTTATGTTACCACAGAGAAAAGTTACTTGTATAGTTACTGGAAGTCACCCATGCTGGCTAACAACAACAACAACAGCAAATATTGTAGTTATATATTGTATCCAAACCTTTATAAAGCACCGCATATTAACAAAGACTGAAACAAATGTTCTAACCACAATTGGTTGTACTCCCTTGAGAAGACTAAGTTGATAAACTTATCTATTTCCGCATTTACTACCAAACTTTCACACTTGCTAGGTTTAAGTAAGTCACCAACAGCCAACAAAACAAACACACCTACAAAATAATTTATATTTTCCGTCAGAAAGGATTAATCAAACACTAATAATGTAAGCATAACATCAAGCAAGTCGTTAATATTTGTGTTTTGTTTTCAGTTTTGATTACTGCTAGACGCAGTAGTAGTACATTAATTTAAGATTGCAAATTTTGTACTCATCGCATAGTAAATGTTGGCAGTTATCCGTTTTAATGTTGCAAACCACCAAATGCTTATCACCGCAATACACGTTATCCTGTATCAACGAAATGAAATTGCTTTGAAACACGAAAATATATCATAATTAGCGGAGGATAAATTTAGTTCTCAAAAAGCTATGTTCAAAATTTTGAGCAACTAAAAAGTCTCTTCGAGGCCTTTTTGTATTATTCTAAATCCATCTCAATTATAGGAAATTCCTGTGTTTTTCTCGACAATCTCCTGCTCTTTTATACAATATTTGAAGAAACCCCACATGAAAAACTTATTACTTAGCGATGAATCTTTCTTAATCGTTTCGCGGCATCATAGGGAAGCACTTTTACAAATACTACGATCACCACAGTTTGCACATGGGAGCAATTAGTCTTGCACCATGCAAGTAATTGTTTGTGTAGTGTGTTGTGATGGTATCTGCAAGAAACCAATTTCAAATGAGCTTTGTAGAACATGACAGTTTAGATGGAATTTTCGAGGGGCAAGAGTTTGGTCTGCAAGACAGAAAAAGAAGGAGCACATAGCGTAGATAACTAACGGAGTGATTCATCTGATAGAAAACTAAAGTGTTAATATTTTAACAGATTCAATAATAAAAAAAAACTATAACATGTACTGAAGCGTTAAAACGATCCTCACTGTCCGAACAATATCCTGTTTATGGTAATCGTTAGTTGTATACTATCATAAAGGTTAGGTAACTGGCAGACTTGAGCTTCAACATACACCCGAAAAAGAATAATTTGACGCGTCAATGACTTGAAGGCAACACATCTTCCTGCCAAAACATACTGTTTTCCTTGGGCAATCCAATCATAGGGTTTGATTTGACGTGTTATATGGCGTTGTAGGACAACGTTTTGATTGCAACTACAACATCTCCGGAACATTTTCAAATTTGTAAGGACAAAACGATGCGATCCGTGTGACTAGTAGCGATACTGGAATCTTTTTTCTAAATCACAAAACAGGATTATCATTTGAAACAGGATTATGTATGCATCTTTAACAAAGAAATTAGTTACTGTGAACGAAACACTTGTAGTTCTTTTGGACATTTTGTAATTGCGTGATATTTTTGGCCATTTTGGTGTAAAGAGTTATCTTCAATGAGTTTCTGCATTTTTTAGAAGTCAATAGATTCCTGTTAAATTTTCTCATGAATTTCAAAGTATTTTTAACTATCCAAGTAATTTTTTTGAGCACGAATAGTCGCAAAAAACCTTATTTGTCCTACGCTCATTCCTTGGAAGGACTTCCTGACTTTAATGGCAAGCCCTTGTCGTACAGTTTTTAGCATACACAAGTTTGCAATAAAACAATTTCATAATTAAAAAGTAATTAAAATAAAAAGCAATTACCAACTAAAGTAAGTAATCATCGATTGACGCCTTACTGAAACCCAACATTAAAGATGTGACATTTTCGCGTTGTTTCGTGCTGCACTCTATTATATATCACAGATGGCAAAAAATGAGAAATATAATCGTTGCGTGCACAGATAGTAAATCGCTTGCTTGTCTAGTTAAATAGAGAAAATATACTTAACTTACGAATTACTTAAGTACTTTACTATTGGAGAGCAATATTAACAAAAGCGATAAAATCTGAACCAATCGTACCGTACGAAATGGACAATAATTAGACCACCGGTATTAAGTATAAAGTATATTTTCCTTGTAACATATTTTACAGTCCCATTACACTTACACTTGTATATAATCGTACAGATATTTACGAGCGAGCGCATTGTTTCCGCTGTGTTTGTAGATGAAGCTCAGGTTAAAAGCCGCCTCGGCCTTCAAATCTAAGTACTGCGGATTTTCCCTTACAACCAGACTATCGAAGCTCAGCACTCGCTTGTAGTAATCGACGGCCAGATGAAGCAAACCCAACTGATGGTACATTCGGCCAAAGTTGTAGTATACTTCGTGCCGTACCTCTTCCGGCCGTTCGGCGAGATATTTTTCCATAAACACGTTCGCCTGCGCGATTAATGATTGCTTCTTGTTGGTAAACTTTTGGCAGGCGATCTGCGTTAACGTCACGGCAATCATCATCGCATGCAGTGGATCGTTCGTTACGAGATATATTTTGTTGTACTCGTTCAGTGCGTACTTGAAGGTGCAACAGTTTAGGTGATAGTTGGCAATCAACACCTTCGGATAGATGCCGATCTTTGACGAACGGTAAAAAATGCGCGACAGATAGCGATGGTATCGCACGTCCCCACTAATGAACACGATCAAATTGAACAAATTCCACAGCTGTGGGTGGTTGATCTTCGACTCGAATGCATCACCCTTCAGGTTGAACAGTGGCCGGATA
>KZ062197.1:79182-104953 GCA_002091835.1 Anopheles maculatus
TCGCTAGCCCCTAGATCGTAGTTGTACAGCTCCACGCTTGCATGCATCGCCAGAATGTCCAAAGCTTGGCGATAGTGTCCGTTAGCGATGAGCAACTCGATCAGCAGATTGATGTCCTCCATGCTAAATTTCTCCGGCGCGGTACTGTACGCTCGCTGCATTGCATCGAGCGCTGCGCCCACGTTGCTTTCTTCGTGAAATTTTTTCGCCACATGCTTCGCCGTACTGATGAGCAAATCGGACTGTTCCTTGGGGATGAACGGTAGCATGTTGTAGTAGTACCGCAACGCTTGCTTCTCGTCCTTCGTTTCCATCAGGCGGGCACGTTTGAGGCGCATGTCAACATTTTTCGGGTTAGCCCTGATGCCGCGCGTGTAACATTTGAGCGCTTCGATCACATCATCGCGCTCGATAAATATTTCGGCCACATGCAGCCACTGCTCCGAATCGGACGGATTCAAATGGGCTGCGATGAGTGAATATTGAAGATACTTTTCCGGATCGCTCATCTCGTGTATCTGGGCCAACGTTATAAACGGTTCATGAGCCAAAGGAAGCTGCCGAATGATTTCCATGCAAATGTCTTCCGCCGTCTTCGTGTCACCCCTAGCATAGCAAAGGTTCGCCTGTCCCATCAAACCTTGGAGTGCCGTTGGAAGGCATCGTTTTTGACGACGATAAACCGACTTGCCTTCCAGTTTAGTTGACCCCTGAAAGTTTCCCTTCAAAACATCACGGCGCGCAGTATTGAAGTCCTGGAAAAAGGTAGACTTTTTCTTTGCGCTCTGATCCACATCAACGTCTTCGTCATCCAGATCGTCCTCTTGCTGGATGTGTGCTTGGTACTCGGAAAAACTTATTTCCCGTGCGACAAGCTTCTTGATCAGCACCTCCCGCTGGTACACATTCTCGTCGTCCGTTTCCGATTCCGATTGGGCGGAAGAATTCGCACCGGCAGATGAGGTCGACGGTGCAGCATATCCGCCCGGGTGCACCATGACATGCTGTTGCTGCAGTTCAACAAATTCGGACCTTTCCGATTCATCGACCTCATCAACGTCGAGCTCTTCGATTTCCACGTTGGACGCATCGTACTCGACATCACTGTCCGACATAGCGGTTTTTGTTTTGTAAATCTTGCTTCACTTTTCGATAGCGGCAATTTGGTAAAGCTACTTTTTCGTTTGTAAACAAATAAGTGTAGAAGAGCGACTGTCAGCTGAGCAATAGCGTTGCAGAAAAGAGACAACCAGTGGTTCCACAATGTTTACCTCTCGTCGTGCAAGTACAAACCCAAGCTAGATTGAATGTGTTTGGCAAGGTTTATACATAAACTGCGGGTGGACGACCCGAGATGCCAATTTTGACCAAACGATGCGTCAAATCGATTTCCTAATTGTTTTTATTTGATTGTGGTAGGATGGTCTGTTGAGAACAAATTAACTAAACAATTTATGATATTTAGAGAATAGAGATATTGAGAAGTGTATTTTATGAGAGTAGCATTTAGTTTGAACCGAGATAATCTGCAGTTTTTCACATGAAATTTAGTCGATCTGTACATTGGAATTGAACATAAAATATTACGATTTTAATTTAGTTACAAAACGTCCTCAATTGATGGCTGTAAAAAACATGCAGAACACAAAATCAAGCACAGTATATTCTCCCGTCTAATAACTGCTTAATTAACCTCAAACTGGCACGACATCACATCGCCGGTCTAGTGTCAGCTGTCAGCATTTTTGTTCATCGGGTAGAGCTGGGAGAGCTGAAGTTCGGTGATGTGACACCGCTTTGCCATTTCTTCGGGCGCGGAGCCGTGGTAGGAAAAGTCGTGAACATTTTCCACAAATGTTGGCGTAAAAAAAGGTGCCGTGTCGGATATTGTGCACAGAAACGGGAACCCTTAGTGGATGCCAGTTATCAGCATTACTGTGTGCGAGCAGCCAGCCAGCGGATAATTGGCAGAACGCTTCGGATGCACAAGTTCTTGTACCTTTTTTTTTCGTTGGTCGACCAAGTGGATAATATACTGCAGTAGAGTTTATTGTGGTGGTGCGGTGCGTGAACACAACCAAGGTTCCGGAGGTGTGTAGCAGGGTGATATTTAGAACCACATTCGTTCCATTAGTCGGTGATTTATTCTTGAACGGACCACTGAAGCTATAGCTATCCGAACGATTGGCATGCATGCTGGTGCGATCCGACCGTATTGGGCAGTGAAATCAGGGTATACCGGTAAACGTGTGCGAGCGAAACGGAGCGAATCGGAACGTGTGTGGCGCGTGGTAGTGTGATGTGTGTGTTATCAGTATATTCGGATGATTTTTCGGTGAATCATGCCGTGGATCGGATGATCGAAGAAGTGCTCGCATATAAAGCCGATAAAGTGCCATTGGAGATAGACGGGGGCAAAAACAGATTTTACCATAAATTTGGAAGGTATTAGGGGTGCAAGCAACATGGTTGTGAATGCGGCGCGCCTAAAAATCGGCCCACCGAAGGAAGCCGTACATGTTCCAGGTGTTGGATTGCGCTCCGTCGGACGTGTGCACGGGCGCGTATGTGTGCTTCACGTGCTTATCTGCATGAGCCGCGATTGGTGGAAATGAGTCACATTTGCACGAGTGTAAATGGGAATAGTATTTTTATGAATACACCTGTCTCCGCTTCCAGCCGGCGGTGCCCGAATATGAATGTTACAACACTCCGTCTAGAAAGCTCCATAGGCAAACGCCTGTGTGGTGCGGTAGAAGCTGACCTCAAAGATAAACGGAGGAGGGTAGTAGAGCTCTTGAACGGTTTTATACTGCAGTAGAGTTTATTGTGGTGGTGCGGTGCGTGAACACAACCAAGGCTCCGGAGGTGTGTAGCAGGGTGATATTTAGAACCACATTCGTTCCATTAGTCGGTGATTTATTCTTGAACGGACCACTGAAGCTATAGCTATCCGAACGATTGGCATGCATGCTGGTGCGATCCGACCGTATTGGGCAGTGAAATCAGGGTATACCGGTAAACGTGTGCGAGCGAAACGGAGCGAATCGGAACGTGTGTGGCGCGTGGTAGTGTGATGTGTGTGTTATCAGTATATTCGGATGATTTTTCGGTGAATCATGCCGTGGATCGGATGATCGAAGAAGTGCTCGCATATAAAGCCGATAAAGTGCCATTGGAGATAGACGGGGGCAAAAACAGATTTTACCATAAATTTGGAAGGTATTAGGGGTGCAAGCAACATGGTTGTGAATGCGGCGCGCCTAAAAATCGGCCCACCGAAGGAAGCCGTACATGTTCCAGGTGTTGGATTGCGCTCCGTCGGGCGTGTGCACGGGCGCGTATGTGTGCTTCACGTGCTTATCTGCATGAGCCGCGATTGGTGGAAATGAGTCACATTTGCACGAGTGTAAATGGGAATAGTATTTTTATGAATACACCTGTCTCCGCTTCCAGCCGGCGGTGCCCGAATATGAATGTTACAACACTCCGTCTAGAAAGCTCCATAGGCAAACGCCTGTGTGGTGCGGTAGAAGCTGACCTCAAAGATAAACGGAGGAGGGTAGTAGAGCTCTTGAACGGTTTTTGAGACTAAATCGACATCTCGTATTGTGGTGAACGGAGTACGCGTTCTAAAAACAAAATATGGATGAAACACACAATGCATTTCCAACATTGTGAAATACGAGCAGTATATGAAGATTTATGGTAAAATATGCAAATGAAGCACATCATGACAGATTTATCAAGGAAAAATTATTTATATTGCCCAGAGTAGCGTATCGTTGCTTACGTTCAGTTACGTTACGTTGATTCAGTAGGCTCTGTACGCACTACCACCGTTTCCTGTGCGTTACATTGGAAAGCTTTCACCTTTTTCATTGCAAAACCCCCGTTAACTTGGATAGCACCGATCCATCGCGATCATGAAATTCCTGCAACGCATACTAACTACAAAAGAGCTGAACACGTGAGTGAGTCAGTTTGTGGTGAAGAAGCAAGTGCAATTTTTGCAGTTAACATTTGTTTGCACTTGCGTGCATAGAATGTTTGTTCTAAAGATAAAAGATTTAGACGTACAAAAGGGTCATAAAACAAAAAAAAAACTTCAATCAAAAGAAGTAAAATCAAAATTAACACATTCCGTACGATGATAACAGCAAACAGTGTGCACCCCCAATTGCGGTCTAAAAATAGGATCCTAACATTAATTGAACAATTTTTATTGCATTTGCATAGTACGCAATTGAAGAAGATAGCAAATCTTAACGCTTATTTAATTGAGTAATGTATGATCATATCTTTAATGCAATTCAAACTGTATGCGCTGTGGAATGCGGCCAGTAAATGGGGGGGTTTGAATTTCAGCTTAGAAGTTCCTTTGATTGTGACATGTTAAGATAAGGAAAGTGTACAAAATGTGAGAGTTTAGTCAAATAATTGGTCATCATTTTGCACAGAAAACACTACAAAAGACAATGTTATTTATTGCGTCAGTTCTTCGGGTTATTTATTGTGACTTGAAGTAAAAATCGGCCGTATATGGCGATTGGGATATGGATGGGGGGGTACGGTAATCTAGAGGGTTGTACATTTTTTATGACCTCCAATTACCACATCGCGCTCGACATTCGTTGAACGTTTTCCGATGTGACATGGATTTGTTGTCCATTTAACACTTGCACCAGGTTTGCCTGTAGGTGTTACATAGGGATAAAAGAAGATAAACATATTCTCCCCTCTAAACACACGGACAACAACGCTTTAATGTGAACCAATGTGTATTGCGTTGGTAACATGAAAACAGCCTACTATGGTAGACATCTTAAAAACAGTTTTACCTTGTTTTTTTATCGATTGAAACGAACGTACTGTTTCATACTGAAATCTGATACGACTGCAAACTTCCGATGTGAGCTGAAACACGGCAGTTGCTGCATTAGTTAATGAATCGCATTATCAACTGTCCGAATTTAAACGATGGCTTAAATGCAAAGTAGAACACTCGAACATGGATGTCACGCGTTTGCGTTGTTCTGACCCGCCTTCCTGTGTGTACTGTTTTTTTTTTACTGGCAGTGGGGTCTCTTATCGATAAACATGAACTCACGCGATGTAACATTCCGGCAAAGAACATCACTGTGGCTGGAATAAGTTTCATCGTTAGTATGGTGTTAGATATTCCAGCTTGGGTAGTACTGTCTATGTTAAAGGTTTTTTGTGTAGTTCAGTTGAGTACGATGCTATAAATATTGAATTTAATGTTTTTTCTTGATAACATATCGCATTTTCTTATCCGGCCGATAAGTGGAATCGCATTTGTGATGATGTGTTACTTCATGATTCAGTTGGAAGGAAGTTTGTTGCATGCCGTTCCCAAAAAACGGGCATTGGCGCATATTACGTCATTTGAGTAAAACAATAAGTAGTGTGACGAAGCAGCAATAATTTGCTTTTAATCAACATTTATCAACCAATACGATTACGATCCTATCTTTATCGGCCTATACATGAGAACGTGATCAATGCCTACTACGAATCGATGTGTGGCTGCGGTTTAGTACTATGAAAGCTCAAGATCATTCGCATGCTTTAAGGGGGTAGTGCACTCTGACGGTTTGAAAAAAAGGGAGATTTTCCGGTGATGTACAAATAGGTGATCGCACCATCGATGTCGTTCAAAAGTTGGCCTCCATCGGGTAAATAAGCTGGATATGCTTGTCGCTTGAGACAAATCTGGAATTGACAGAATATCAGTACCAGTGGCGGATCAAACCACTTCGGAGCCTTAGGCCGCCAGGAAGTTGGGGCACCAAACACCAGGCCAGGATAATCAGGAGGCCCCGGGCAAAGATCGAATTCAGGGGAAGGTGAGGGAGGATATAGCCTTCGTTTTTCGGTTCTTCTCGTAGGCGACCAAGCAGAATTTCGGCCGCCAACTCCACCCACCGTTTCATCCGCCACTGCCACTGTCTCTGAGCCATGGCATTCTAGAAAAACGGCTAATTACGTTGACGGAGCAAACTTCAAGGACTTCAACAATTAACCGCCTTTACATTCGCAATTATCCGTCTCTGAATGCTACGTGGTCGGAGAAGTATGTAGTAAAAACCTCCAAAGAATATTTTAAGCGAAAAAAAAAAGCTCGATGGTAGTATACTACCCCCTTAAACATGGTCCCCATACTACTAACACCTAGCCTAAAGTAAATTTACATAGCTTTCGGAACACATTGTCGTCATTGCTACGGCTAACAGACGCTAATTGACATAGTCAGTCAGTGGCCTCTGTTAAGAGTCAGTTTTGTGTGTGTTTTTTTTGTAACAACTACCACACGACCACACACATGATTGGTAGTAAAACAAAGATAATCTTTTAATGCATTCCGTTGCACTTTTTCATTCCAGACAACCACCGCGTGCTCCCGAGAAAGCGAAATATCTTCGCATATAAAAAAAACACCACTGGTGTCACCGTTCTGAAGCTTCACTATTGCAAAGAGCATAGTTTAACTGGGTAGAAAAGGGGTCTCGAAATCAATCACGGGTCAGCCCTAATTCGATTGTTGGTTGGTGGTGGTACGCACGCACGCACAAAATGGTCAGCACACCGTACATAATCAATGAAATTTATGACATTCTTCAGAAGGTAATAATATTTAATTAAATCTAGCGAACTGTACACAACTATATCATATGACGGTGCCATCTCACTCTCTCTCTTTCTCTCTCTCTCCCTCTTTTCCCATTTCCAGTCCTCTCCGTTCGAGTTGACATTGGAGGCCTTGTTAGCGTTGGGTGTGATATGGATAGTGTTTTACAAGCGTACGACCAAGAAGCTGCCCGTGTCCGAGGAAGACATTCTTGCACGATGGACACCGGAACCACTGGTGGCAGAAGTGCCGCAGGATCATCCGGCACTGAAAACAAAGGTTGTGATCGGACCGGTCGGTAAAATGGTTAATGTAAACGGCACCGACTGCATCAACATGGCCACACACAATTATCTCGGGCTTGCGGAAGACGAAGACATTAAGCAGGCAGCGATAAAGAGCTTACGAAAGTATGGCGTCGGTTCGTGCGGTCCTCGCGGATTTTACGGTACGGTGGATGTGCATCTCGAGCTGGAAGAACGTTTGGCGAAATTTATGCAGGTGGAAGAAGCCGTCGTATATTCGTATGCATTCTCAACGATAGCGAGCGCAATTCCGGCCTATTCCAAGCGAGGCGATTTGATCTTTGTGTAATTATTTAACTGCCATTCTCGCATTCTTCAGCGAGCTTTTTGACTCATTTATCTCGCCCACTGTTTTGTTAATTTACAGTGATGAATGTGTCAATTTTGCCATCCAAAAAGGCTTGGACGCATCGCGCAGCAAGATATTCTACTACAAGCACAACGATATGGACGATCTGGAGCGATTGCTGCAGAAGCAGCAGGCGGACGATAGGCGCAATCCGGCAAAGGCCAAAAAGACGCGCCGGTTTCTGGTGGCCGAAGCGATCTACATGAACACGGGTGAAGTGTGCCCGCTGCCCCGGTTGGTGGAGCTACGGGCGCGCTACAAACTGCGCCTTTTCCTGGACGAAAGCATATCGTTCGGTGTGCTGGGTGACTGTGGCCGGGGGCTGATCGAGCACTGCAATGTGGATGTAAGTTGCCCGGGTTGTGGTTTTTGTTTTCCGCTACGAAATAATCTCTTTTTAATTTACCTTTTTCGCTGTGTTTATAGAAAACGGAAGTTGATTTGGTGTCGGCCGGTCTTGAATGGTCCGCCGCAACGATCGGTGGTTTCTGTGCCGGTTCCTCGTTCATTGTCGAACACCAGCGGCTCTCTGGGTTGGGCTATTGCTTTTCTGCCTCACTACCACCGTTGCTCACGCAAGCCGCTATCAGTGCGCTGGACCGGTTTGAAAGCAATCCGCGAATATTCGCCGAACTCAGAGAACGCTGTCGAACGGTTTCCGAGTAAGTAACTGTCGAACGGTTTCCACCGTAACACGTTTCCAATGTTCTGTTGAAGGTTGTGATTACTAATTACGGTTCTTATCTGTTGCCCCCCCCCCCCCCCCACCCACAGCCTCCGCCTGCCCGTTCAGCATTTATATCTGAAGCAGAAGCACGAATGTTGGGCACACGAAAAGATGCTGCTGGACGAGATTTCTACTGAGGTGAGTGAGTGACAGGGAACAGGAAAATCTTATTATACTTTTAGTAACACTGCCACTAAACATGCGCCTCAATACTATTGTTGCAGTGCATAGACAATGGTCTGGCCGTGGTTGCAGCCGAATATCTGGAAAACATGGAGAAACAGTGTCCAAGGCCGAGCATTCGATTAACGGTCAATCGTTTGCTGACGGAAAAGGACATTGACGATGCGTTCCGAATTTTGGAACACGTTTCGGAAAAGGTTCTCGCGAGTGCGGGTTAAGCGCATATATGCTTTGTAAGATACTCTCTCACATAGTCATGCTATCGGTGACTTAAACACACAGCAAACACACACACACACACGCATGACTTATGCCGTTACAACGCCTATCTATCCACACACTCCCGTGTCAATATCCCACACACTACTGGTTTTTAAGCAAGCAAACGCTACGGATTCCAAATAAATTTATCATAAATAGAGAAGATCAGTTTGCGAAAGCTTCGGGTCGTTTATAAAGTTTATAAGGAAAATTACCTACTAATTCAACCTACGAAAGGGAAACTAAACACTGAACTACTACCATTTATTAATCTTTCGCTGTAAAGCAATAGATCAGATAGCAATTAGAAATGGCCATTGCTGCATGAAACAAATCGCCTGCAGCGACAGAAACGGTGTTAAAGCACAGAGAAACGGTCGGTTTGTCGATCTCGGTACAATTAGTCAAATTGTGTTCCAATGCACGTTTTCACAGCAGTAAACGAATGGAAAAGGTTGATCCTTTTTGGCGTTAAACAGTTTTGTATAGACATTCTCACGAACAAATGCACCACCATCTGGTTTTTGTTTTAATTTCGATCATGGGTATTGATGTATAGTTTTCTACTTTTATTTTTGATTCCTTTCCAATGGTAATTTGTTCGCCCATTTCCTACCAAAATTGGCCAGCATTTCTTAGGTAAGAGCATTGATGGGGTTGATGAGTATTGGTTTGGATGGCTTGCAAATTAATGTAACTAAGTTATGTTTATAAACGGACGACATTGTATGTAAATGTACAAAAACATTTAAAACAAAAACAACCACAGCACCAGTATCATTGATAGCATTGTAGATTTGGTTTTAGAGATTAAGAGAGATCGATCGTCGTGTGTGTTCGTATCGTGTATAAGGTGGCGACCTATAGAGAGTAATAAGGTGGACGTGTGCGCCGGGATCAATACACCGGGAGAGAGGGATGGTCACTTAAGCGCAAACGGAAGAAGTATTAGCAAACACAAAACAGTAGTAGCAGCACCGAAAGTAGTCGGTGCGCGAAACCGACGTAGTGTAACAAATGTGTGCGCTGTAACGGACGGGTTCGTTCCAATGCTAGGGCCTTAAGCTTCAGAAGCAAATGCTTGAAGTTATGTAATAACGCGAGAACCGTTTGACAATGGGATGGGACAGTTTACGAGTGTGTTCTGTCTATTGCTTTTTGTTTATGAATGTCCAAACTTCATCTCTACTCTACTCTACTGGACGCGCGCTGCTGCCTAATTTATATTGTGTGTTTTATGTGTTGCGTGTCCCGTCGTTGAGGATGAAGGATAGATTAGACGGCTGTGTGCCGTTTTTGGATGTTGAGGAACGGGTATGGTACACGTATATTTTTTTGGTTTTGGTAACAGATGAACAATAGCAGAGCAAAATAAACTACGCTTTACGAATGAAAACCAACACAAACAAAACAAAACAAAAAAAAACACACACACATACTTAAGAAGCGCTTTAAAAGATAAGCTTTTGATGAATGATAGGCCTCTTGTTATGAGATTTTTCGTAGATACCGAAATAAAATTGGAATACAACTTGAAACACCAACCCCATTCTGACGTTTCTTTATAGAAAAAAAAACCCTTTCTAATGTCTACTACATCAAATTTCCATCTATTCTACAAATTTTACTTGAGGTTCATGAAACACACCGTTCTAAATTTACAGAGGTATCCCGAAATGTTATGACGCATTCCCTGTTAATGTTGATGTTCAACGGTTTCCTACGGGTAAAAAGATTTCAAAGAATGCCAGTATTGGTCGACCAAGACCTCTCGAGGGTGTAGAGCAAAAGAGAAAGAAAGGGACTGCTGAATGAATAACCTTTCAAAGTATGTACATCGCTCTACACGTGTAACTATTATAGAAAATCAACAAGAAAATTTGGATAAAACCCCATTAACAGTTGGAAATTGTGTGGAAACGGATAACATTTGCGAGAAACTGGGGAACAGATTAAAAAATCTAAAGATGACCGAAAAAAACCTTGAGACAAATCCAATAATACATGGGAATCCCTAAAAACAATGCGCGAAAGAATTAAAACACATATCAAACATAGAAAAACAACTTTGGGATTAAACTAAACGTAGCATGGGAAGCTTTCATAAACCTCGAGAGTTTCCTGTATCTTGAAAATATACCGAAATCACCCTTTGAACAGCAAACTCGCCGACGAAACTTCTTGCTGAATGAATAGTACCACAAAGCAGTGCCGCAAGTATGCTGCCTGTATAGTTTATTGATCTTTCCTGATTCTATTTCTAGACTATTACATACACCGCTGTAACATTGTAACGATCGATATAACTCTAGTACGAAATCATCACTAATCGCTGCCTGTACCGATTAACACATTCTTTAAGAACGTTGCGCACCATTTTTACTGTGGCGCAAGGATGCAAGCGGTTCGGCAGGGCAAATATAGCTGCATATAGTTCCGACGGCCGGCCCAACCCTCCGGGAATGTGTGATGCTCGACGTTCTTATCGATACGATTGAAACCCCCAAATTCGGCATCGTCCGAGCTAAGCACAACGCGATACTTACCTGCCAGCTCCACCCCGATACGGTAGTCCGTGAAGCTTTTGGTGCTGTGAAAGTTGAACAAAAACAGCAGATTGTTGCGCTCGAACGCGATCACCTTGTCGTCCTCGTGCTTCCAGCTTACGTACGCTGGCAGACAATCGAGCCAGTGATACTTTTCCTCGGTATGATGCATCGCACGGTCGAACTCGTTCAGGAAGCGATACTTTAGTATCTGATCATCCACCAGATGCCACTGGCGGCGTGCATAATGATACGATTCGTTGTTATCGATGTGCGGGAAATCTAACCACTCCGGATGCCCGAACTCGTTGCCCATAAAGTTCAGATAAGCCTCCCCACCGAGACCGTGCGTGATCAGGCGGATCATCTTGTGCAGCGCAATGCCCCGGTCAATGATAAGGCTGGGATCGGACAGGGTGGACATGTGCGTGTACATCTCTTTGTCCATCAGCCAGAAAGCGATCGTTTTATCGCCCACCAGCGCTTGATCGTGCGATTCGGCGTACGCAACCGTGTTCTCCTTCCAGCGGCGATTCGTTAACGTGTGCACAATGTTACCGATGTTCCAATCTTCGTCGCTCTTCGTTTTCAACAACTGTATCCACTTGTCCGGGATGGCCATCCCGAGACGATAGTCAAACCCAACCCCACCTTCCTCCGTCGGGCGACAAAGCGTTGGCATTCCGCTGACATCCTCCGCGATCGTAATCACGTTCGGGTCCATCTCGTGCAGGAAGTAGTTTGCGATCGCCAGATAGATGAGTGCTTCCGTGTCGACGTTTAACCCAAAGTACTCATTGTAATCGCCCGAAAAGCCTTCGCCGATCCCGCGCGAGTGGTACAGCATAGAGGTGACCCCGTCGAAGCGATATCCATCGAAGTTGTATGCGTCGCGCCACCAGCGTAGATTCGAGAGTAAGAATCGAAGCACTTCGTACCTGTGCGGAGCAACGGTACAACATTATCATTATTGTCGTTAAGGCTTAAAAATGATAGCACAAAGCTATTTTCTGAAAATTAAGTGTAACAAAAACAAACGCTTAGGAAACGACGATAAGAAAAATATAATATTGCGGAAACATTATCTGAAGGATGGAAACACACGAGCACGGTATGAAAATAAAACGGGTTTAAAATGAACGTGATACTAACAGTGGTTAAACAAGAGTGATGGGAATCGTTATAATAATATCGATTGCCTAGCCTAGCCAATACATCGACTCCAATGCTACAGGATGCCTAGGACGAAGTGTGCGCACAGAGGAAATTAGGTGTGGAGCATTTGTTCATCCTCGTGTTGGTGTAGCAAACCACCAATAACGTATGCTTTAGCCGTATTTACTTGGCTTTAGTAAATCGCCAAAGATGTCGAGCAAACAACGACATCTAGTTTCTGTGGACAAATTTGACAAACCGTGGACAAAGTGACTCGAATAACGAATCCATGAGTCCTGTTGACTCTAGTTGTAATGTTAATGAAATGATGCTCAAAGTTTGACTAGGCATCGCATGTCATACAAAGGCCACGAAGAGATGCAACCGGAGCAAGGTATAAGATTAAGAAAATGAGTATTAATTGAAAATATTACTAAGAGAATGCTTGAATGAAATAATAGATTGTAGCGTCCACACTATTATTTATTATTTATTTAATAAAATTGTTTGCCTCAAGGGCTTTACAAAGCCAAGTAATCTTGGAACTAAACATACAAAAACAAAAGGAGCAGGACAGAACTGTGATTGTGAAAAGGAATCAATAGACTTTAGGATGAGGATGACAAAAGACGGGAACGGAAACAATTAATAGAAACATTGTGTTCTAACAGATCACCAACCGAATTGAATGCCCGTAACGCACGCATCCATGGATCGCTCTGGGAAAACCGTGTACGACAAAAAGGGATAAGCAGGGGAGGACGTACGCGTTGGCGATATAAAGGGATAAAAGGGATAGCTGCCAGAAGGGCGGGGAAGTTAATGTTGGAAAGAAGGATGTTGGGAATAAATAACTTGCGGGCATGAACATGACGATCCTCAAGTTTAACTAAACCCAGCAGCTGGCACCGCTCAGAATAAGAAGGCAAGGTTGTGTTGGGGTTGTTCAGTAAACGCCTAGCGGATATTCGCGTGAACTTCCTCTGCATCCTCTCCAACCTATTCATAGCGTCCAAACACTGGCGTAGTTGACGGGATAGGACGCACCCAGCTACAGTACAGCGCTGGCCATACGAGATATTAGACCCAACACCTTGCTAGCCCGCTCAAGGACCGAGTTGAGATGCAGCTCGAAGAACAATTTGTCGTCCAGCCACACCCCAAGGTCCCTGACCAAGGAAACTCGCAAAAGTGTTGAACCGTAAAGCTGATACTGATGTAAATATTTGGTAGATGAGCGACCAAACGAAATTACACAGCACTTTGAAACACAAAGAACGAGCCCGTGGGACATGCTCCAGTCTGCAAAAGCATCGACAGCAGACAGAGCCCCATCGACCCTTACCCTGTATGAACGGTCCTTCAAAAAGGAACCGAGCCAGAGAAGAAGGGCTCCACCGAAACCCATTCGCTCGAGCCTTGCCATGAGCAATTGATGTGACAAACAGTCGAACGCAGCTTTAAAATATGTGTAGATGACGTCCATCTGCATACGCATACCAGCGACTGTGTGCGGAAACAGATCGATCATCAACGACATATCAAGGTTCGACAGGGTAAAAAAAGGAGATCGCTAACGGCTTATCTTAACATTCCCTTCAGGCAGGAGCGGAAGGTTTTGGCAAGCCACACAGGACGCATTCTCTGAATAAAAAAAAGTCAAGCCCACTTCAAGATATTAGGCTGGATATATGTAAACCAAAATGGTTAAGGAAAACCACGTGAAACAGGCCGAACATAATTCTGAATGAGTAAACAATTAAAACACGGAAACAACGTCATCAGTATTAGGTACGAGGGCTGACAATAAAGTAAGGTCTCCAACGCTGCAACTTCGCCGGATCACGCGCTAGGCGAAATCTGGCAACACCGCCGTGTTCCTTGGTTCCCCCACTACCACTTTGCTGCTGGGTGAGGCTTCCCCGACCGCTCAGTCTTGGCTGAGCAGCCGTCAACGATGGAGGTACCCCTCGCGTCAGCGTCCAAGTGCGAATTGCGTTCTGTAATACGTTTTTTGAGTGTGAAAAAGGTGACACCTATTGAAATCCATCGTCAACTAGTTGAAGTTTACGGGGAAAAGTGTATGGACATAAAAAACGTGCGTAAATGGAGCCGCGAGTTCAATTCCGGGCGCACTAATGTTCACGACGAGGAGAGAAGTGGCCGACCGTCGGTCTCGGATGCGATTGTTCAAGCAGTGGAGGCAGAAATGCTCAAAAACCGCCGTGCGACAATTAGGGACTTGGAAGGAGAAGCTTGGAGGAGTGTGTAGCAGCGAAACAATCCGTCAAACCCTTGTGAACAACTTGCAGTATCACAAAGTTTCTGCCCGATGGGTGCCGAAACAGCTGACCGAAGGCCACATGAAGCGGCGCGTGGAATGTGCGACCAAAGTTGTGGCCCGACATCATCGATCACCCTCCCTATAGTCCCGACGTGGCCCCAAGTGACTACCACATGTTCTCCGCCCACATCTCGGAGGGAAGAAGTTTGAAAGTGATGCGGAGGTTCAGAAAGAGGTCAACACCTGGCTGCGCGAGGCGGACGGAGAGTGGTATTCTCCCGGCATAGACAAGTTCATCGTGCGGATGCGCAAGGTGTTGGAAAAAATGGCGATTATGTAGAAAAGTAGCCAAGACCTTGGCCTTTCCAACGGTGTATCGTTTTCTGTAAATAAATGTCATTTTCTATGAAAAAAAAAATTGGAGACCTTACTTTATTGTCAGCCCTCGTACATAAACCATCACGTAATGGTGTTATAAAATCCTAATGTGGCAATCGTAAAAAATATAATCAATTTCAGAAATGGAAGATGCAGTACAAACGAGTTTGAAAAGTTCGTAAGTTTTTAGCTATGAAATGGCCTGTGGCCGATAGGTATTGGCAATGGTTTTGATAGCATTTATGATTTTATGGTTCTTTTATGATACGTTCCTTGGCAATTGGCTAACAGAGATCGAGGGCCTTTTCAATAAACTGGAAGATCCAATAAGATTCCGAAAAATGCGGGAAATAAACTGCTGAAAATAGCTGGGCGTTTCCGGGATGAGGTGCTTTCCTTACGCATTATAATTTCAATTATTATAAAATTGGTCAGGTAATGCAATGTAGACGACACTGAGTCAATCCATCATCAGGTAAATGCATAAATAAAACATTGTTGATAGTGTTAAGTTGAAAATTGTAGCGAGAATATGAGGTGCCATGTGGAACATTTGAGAAAGATGATCATCTCAGTGATAATATCAATTTAGATTGTTGCCATATTCAAGCGTTAAGGATAGATATAGGCAGGTCTCGTTAAGTGAATGGAACAGTTGATCGTATGCGGTACGACGTTCAATTGACAAAGATCCAATACAGGCCAGGTGTTTGTATGTGACAGCTAATATAATGAAATTGTTAGCGAAATCTGTAGCAGTGTCAGAATCAGTAGGATTCCAGCCACGAGCCAAACAGTACAAGGTGATCTTCAGGGTTCATCAAAGCTATTCATCCTCACCAATGTACGTGGAGAATTAATCAATACAATCTTCTCCAAGGAGAGACACATAAATGTTTGTTAGGTAAAGTTTATGCTACTTACTCGGAGTAATTGAAAAGACGACTGTCCCAGAGCGCATGTTCGCCGCGCGCTCCATCGGGGAAATAACAAGCATTCGTGCCATCGAACTGATTCAACCCATCCTGCGTGTTCTTGCTCGCGTGTGAATGCACTACGTCCAGCAGCACAAAGATGCCGTGCTCGTGCGCCTTATCCACCATGTACTTCAGCTCATCCGGCGTACCGTACCGGCTGGAGGCAGCAAAGAAACTCGTAATCTGGTACCCAAAGCTCGCATAGTACGCGTGCTCCATAATGGCCATTATCTGGATGGTGTTGTAACCCAGCTTCACGATGCGCGGGATAATGTTGTCGGCAAAGTTGCGATACGTACCCACGCCGTACTCTTCCGTTGCGATCCCTACATGACACTCGTAAATGCGCAGTGCACGGGGACGGGTCGGTTTCCGGTGGCGGAACATGTACTTCTCATGTGCGGGAGGATGCCATACGCGTTGCTGAAAATTGACGCCCAACTCTTTCGGTGGCGGCACGACATACTTTGCCCACGGCGATAGCCGATCGATCAGCGCACCGTCCTGCTTGCGAATAATCACCTTAATCTCGGACAGATGTTTGATTGCGCAGGAACCGTCCGGGTTCGGGGGAATCTTGAGTTCCCATTTGCCGAAGGGCAATTTTTCGTACGGTGTTGCCAACCATTGCCAGTTATCTAGAGAGTGGTAGAGAGTAGAAGGGAAGAACATGAATACGTTACTATTTACACACACTTGTGGATTAAATTCAGATGAGTGAAGGAAGTACACGTAAGTTCGAATGAAGGTCATGGCTTTGGAAAGACGGACACGGACCCGGAGTGCTTTTGTTACTGCATAAGATTGATAAGAGTTGCGTACAATAATAATTATTCAATGTTTAGATTACTTAACGGGCGCAAATCTAGTGACAGTGTGATATGATTTCGCATTAATCAGTAATAGTATGGGGCTCATGTTTACCAGATGTCGCAGATTATGGCAAGCGCCTAGCAAAGGACAAAAAATAAACATGATCATCAATGTACCAATGACCAGGTTAGAGGACATTGATGGTAAAGTATGCTCACAGGAAGGTTTTCTGAAAGTTGATGCAACAAAAGAAGGGCGCATTTGTTTATTTTACTTACTGAAATCTCCTGTTAAAAACACTTCCTTGGCGCCGGGTGCCCATTCACGGGCGACTACGCTATTATCCTGGGCAATGTGCAAACCGTAGTATTTGTATCCTTGCGTGAATTCATTCAGGCCACCCTCCAGCTCGTTCAATCGCTTGATCCATCCCCGGAATTCAGTGTTCCTAGGAAATGGGTGGCATCATACGAGAAAATGAGTTCATTTGTGATTATGTTACTACATTTTCCTTCACGAATGTTCCTAAACTTCCATCAAAATATGCGCGATATAGTTCGATTTTCTTCCCGTGCATCCGGCATCCAAGAAGAAACGTGTAATCTTCTCGCCAGCGCTGATAGGGGGTGACCGTAAGTTGAACTTCTTCGAATCAACATGTTGTGCGCTTATCGACAGAAATGCACGCATGCTAAGATCAAACCCGCATAGGCAATAGCACCAAGTCGTACACGGCTCATTCTAAGCGCATCGAACGACATTGACCTTCATGTGACATTGATAAAACGGTCAGCTAAGGAAGGAAATCGCTGGTTTTTCTTGACCGTAACTTGTCTCAATCGCAATGCAATGGATTCGAGCTTAAAGTTTAGCTACGACGGCGTACAGCATCAAATTACACACGGTGTGACGTTTTGATTGAGCGACTACACTGTACACCTTCCCGAAACCGGGTGGTGGTGTCGTATTACCGGCACGGATGCGGGAGCATAATGTTGAACGGAAAGGAGCGATAGCTGATGCTTACCTGCGCCGAATCTCATGCTCATGCGATTTAAGGTACGGATCCAGTTCAAATAACGTATCTGGATTTACTTTCGGTTCGTTTGCCATGGCGATGAGTTTCGTCCACTACACTTATCAAACAATGTTGCTGAAAATGCACGAACAATACGAACACCTTTCGACGTGATGTGTACCGTGTCGGGTACTACCTATCAGCGAACTACTACTGCGAAGAGAGCAGCGCTAGTGAAGAGTACCTCCGATCTACTACGCAACGAGCAACGGAATGATCGGGTACATCTTCGCTTCGTCGTCTAAGCTCGATGGACACAATCTGATCAGGATTGGAAGAAGAACACCGAGATGAATACCATCCGAGGGGATGTTTTCGAAGTAAAATCTTCAGCACATAGGGTGCTTATACCGCACGGAAGCAAATTTAGACGGTTCCGGTGGACATCACCGTGCAAACAAGTCATTTTATGCGAGATTTTGGCTAAACGATGTGCGGCACGAGCAAAAAGAGTGCACAGAAGAAAACATCCGAAAAAGTAAACAAAACAAACCGGATCAAGCGTTTCATGGGCGAAACGCTTGAATACAATGTGACAGCACGGGCACAGCATCACACTGTCAAATCTCGATTAGGTCATAACTACACGTAATTACAGATAATTTTCGCGAAAATTGTAAATTTATAATATCTGGAAGCACTGCGAGTAGGAGTAAATTAAAAAAAAAAATTGAATTTCAAAAATGAGAATATGGTGAAAATTTGAAGAGATTTTTTCAAACGAAATGGTACCTTCGTTGTAATGTGTCAGCCAGCGCTGATAGGGGGTGACCGTAAGTTGAACTTCTTCGAATCAACATGTTGTGCGCTTATCGACAGAAATGCACGCATGCTAAGATCAAACCCGCATAGGCAATAGCACCAAGTCGTACACGGCTCATTCTAAGCGCATCGAACGACATTGACCTTCATGTGACATTGATAAAACGGTCAGCTAAGGAAAGCTGAGCGGACCAACGAACGGTGCCACTGTGTGACAGTATCAACTGTGTTTTCCGATTCCTTTCCACCCGGTGTCAAAATCGCACACGAACGCGGTGCGTTGGAGTGGGAAGATAAAATTAGCCGTTTTCCCTTCGCCAGTGCTGTGAATTTACTTTTCAATCATCTGTAAGTTGGTACGAGATGAGCGGAATGATACGACTTCCAACGGTGCTCGCCAAGAACGCGCTTTCCGCGGTAAGTGCATGCAAGTTGAAAACGATGTGAAAAGGATGCAATTTTCCCCCACGAGTGTCGCGAAAAGCAGCAGCAATTTTCATCGCCCTTTCCAGATGAACTTGTGGCGACGACCGAGATTACACAACGTTGTGCAAATTCCGCAAGTGGGAATAACGGTTGTTACCGTACGCGACGGTCGGCTCGTGGCGTTATGTAATGAGTTTAGATAAATAATTAGCACAGTTTTCAGTGGATTTGACAAATGTTTTGCAACAAACCTTTGTCAGGGAATAGTCGAATGAAATTTCACAAACCCCCCCAAAACACGATTGTAAAGAGAAAGGCAAAGCCTACTATACTGGACCAATCCAGATCATTCCGTTAGGGCTGCCGTTTGTAGGTTATGTGTCTGTGTTTATCGTCTTTTGCGTGATCTGTTTTGATAATGAAGGTGTGTTGGTTTGCTTGTCTCACGATATCTTAGGTTCGAGGCCTGACTGCTGGTACGTCGCAAAGAAACTTGCATTTCACCGTTGGACAGAATACTGCCAAATCGAACCCAGATGCCATTTCGCGCGAGTATCCCGTCGTTGATCATACGTACGATGCGGTGGTGGTTGGTGCCGGCGGAGCTGGTCTCCGTGCCGCGTTTGGGCTGGTAGCGGAAGGCTTTAAGACGGCCGTCATCACAAAGCTGTTCCCCACGCGCTCCCATACCGTGGCCGCACAGGGTGGTATCAATGCCGCTCTGGGAAACATGGAAGAGGACGATTGGAAGTGGCACATGTACGACACGGTGAAGGGATCCGATTGGTTGGGCGACCAGGATGCCATCCACTATATGACCCGTGAAGCGCCGAAGGCTGTCATCGAGCTGGAGAACTACGGTATGCCGTTCTCCCGCACGCCCGATGGCAAGATTTACCAGCGTGCGTTCGGTGGGCAGAGTTTGAAGTACGGCAAGGGAGGCCAGGCGCATCGTTGCTGCTGCGTGGCGGATCGTACCGGCCATTCGCTGCTGCACACGCTGTACGGTCAGTCGTTGAGCTACGACTGTAACTATTTCATCGAATATTTTGCCATGGATCTGTTGATGCAGAATGGCGAGTGTGTTGGTGTGATTGCGATGAACCTGGAGGATGGTAGCATCCATCGCTTCCGGGCAAAGAACACGGTACTGGCCACCGGTGGCTACGGTCGTGCGTACTTCTCTTGCACGTCGGCACATACTTGCACCGGCGATGGTACGGCAATGGTGGCACGTGCCGGGCTGCCTTCGGAAGATTTGGAATTCGTGCAGTTCCACCCGACTGGCATCTACGGTGCCGGTTGCCTGATTACGGAGGGTTGCCGCGGAGAGGGCGGTTATCTAATCAACTCACAGGGTGAACGATTCATGGAGCGTTACGCACCGGTTGCGAAGGATTTGGCATCGCGTGATGTCGTATCGCGCTCGATGACGATCGAAATCCGTGAAGGGCGCGGATGTGGCCCGGAAAAGGATCACGTTTATCTGCAGCTGCACCATCTGCCCCCGGAGCAGCTGGCACAGCGACTGCCAGGTATTTCGGAGACGGCGATGATTTTCGCCGGCGTGGATGTAACGCGCGAACCCATCCCCGTACTGCCGACCGTGCACTACAATATGGGTGGCGTTCCGACGAACTACAAGGGCCAGGTGCTGACCACAGAGAACGGTACGGATCGTGTTGTGCCCGGACTGTACGCTTGCGGAGAGTCCGCCTGTTCGTCGGTGCACGGCGCCAATCGTCTCGGTGCAAACTCGCTGCTGGATCTGGTTGTGTTTGGCCGTGCCTGCGCTAAAACGATTGCCCAGGAGAATCGCCCCGGCGAGAAGGTGCAGGAACTGAAGCCAAACGCGGGCGAAGCATCGGTTGCCAACCTGGATTGGGTGCGTAACGCTGACGGGCAGGTGCCGACGTCAACGCTGCGTTTGAACATGCAGAAGACTATGCAAACGCATGCCGCCGTGTTCCGTGAGGAGAAAACGCTGCAGGAAGGTGTGCGCAAGATGAGCGACATCTACAAGACCATCAAGGACGTGAAAGTGTCGGATCGATCGCTTGTGTGGAACTCGGATCTGGTGGAAACGTTGGAGCTGCAAAATTTGCTGCTGAACGCCAACATGACGATTGTGGCGGCCGAAAACCGTAAAGAATCGCGCGGTGCCCATGCTCGTGAGGATTACAAGACGCGTGTGGACGAATATGTAAGTAAAGTTTACCAAAATGCCATGAGGAAGAAAAAAAAGTGTGATATGGATTGAGATGTGTCCATCAAATGGTGATAATTGCAGTGTGAATTGAGTGCTGTTGCACTGTTCCATTTGCCACAAATCGTCACTATTGTTAGACTAGTTGAATTCTTGTAAAAACTCTCTCATGCACGAAAACAAAAAAGAAATCCAAAGCTGTGGCCGTGTGTGAATATAATTTGTTTTCGTGGACAGTACGACCTACCTCCTACACCTCTGTCACGTGTCTACTGAGCGTCGGAATTTCATCATAGCAAGAAATTGTGTACAATGCTGTGCTTTTGTTTTGCTTTGTTGTGCGCGTACGCGTCTCTCATGATTTTCGCTTCCCATTTTGGTCTATTTTTGTCACACCAGGACTTCAGCAAACCTCTCGAAGGACAGCAGAAGAAACCGATGGAAGAACACTGGCGCAAGCACACGTTGACGTGGATCGATCCAGCCACCGGTAACGTCACCATCGATTACCGCCCAGTCATTGACGAAACGCTCAGCGAGGAGTGTGCTACCGTGCCGCCAGCAATTCGGTCGTACTAAACAAAATAACAACAACCACCAGCCGATCGATGTTTTTACCACCGCTGCCGTGTGATCTATTTTTGGGGGTACAATGCTACGACGACGACGACGACGAAGAAGAAAGGCAGATCAGCCAGCTGTACGTCAGCAAAGTAAGTGGCGTGGCGGAGGGTGCTAACGGCTGCCAGCCTGGCTCTAGAAAGTATTATGTGAGTATCAAGGGCACAGTTGCTTATCGTAATGACCTTGACCTTGACCAACTGGGCAGCACGTTAGTTTGTAATTGTGTAAAGTTAATGAGCCAGACAATCATCAGCTCGCAACTGATAACGGAGTGACAGGCGCCATCGGATCGTACTTAATCGCTAGGTGCATCGTGCTGCGCTGATCGTGGTTAATTGTATTTCTTTCCACTTTCCTTTCAGTGGCACGGCATAGAGCTCAGATCACATACACACACACCATCACTGTTTATTTATTACATCTTGATTGTCGACATTTTGCCGTAAGCATGTATAAAAGAAAAAGGGAAGATGACCTGAAGACCGCGCGACAGAACAATAAAGCACGCACGATTATGTTTCCGTAGAGCAAATTTTCGTTCCTCGCCCAACAACCTGCCGTATGCGAAAGGATACGAAAAACACAGCTTCGCACAATACTTTGTGAATGTGTGTGTGAGTGTGCGTGCATCTGCCATTTGTTCCTAAACGTCCCTGCACACAGCAACAACATATTAACGAACCAGTGAGCGATTTGCGCCGGAATAGTACGACGATACGATAAAAGATTGAGGTTGCTGTGTCGCAAACCGCAAGACCGCAAGAAGCAAAAAGATGTAGTGAGAAAAAAAAACAAAAAGGTATCCTGATTTGATATATTTATTTAAATTCATGTTTTGTAGGAATTGTAGGAAGTCAAAAACTTAAAGAAAACCCCCCTAATCCTTAATTGGTGTACTTCATTAGATTTAGTGAATGCAGAACGAAGCATGCAAAACAAACTAATTAAAGCAGCCCTTGCAACATAGGGGAAGTCGAAATTGTACCAAAAGATTGAAATAAAAAAACCGCAGCTGTACTGTACGCCTTGCATCAATACACCATTCTAATGGATGTTCCAGTGTAGCGACAGATTTGTTTTTTAATCAAACGTACTAGTTCTGTAGTCCGTTGTACACATTACAGGTCCGGTGTATGTTTTTTATTTGCACAGATTATTCTTCATTTACCGGAAATGATCGTTTAATGTAGGATTAGCTCATTTCTTATCGAGTGCTATTTGAAATGGTGCCGCAGTTACACAGAAAACTTTAAGCAAATTAAAATCACAAAATAAACAAAAATTACAATACAAACATCCCTGGAAATCTTTTTTTTTATTTTTTTGTTTCATTGTATAATCATTTTATGTTATTTTTTGTTTTGTTTTTCTAAAATTGAAATGGTTCTAAGAGTTCTAAAAGTTTCTAAAATTGAAAAGGTTCTACATGATTTGCGAGGTCGTATTGCTAATGGTAAATGATATACTTCATATTGAAGGTTTAATCGATCGTCGTACCTTATGCCATTGATAGCTCAATTTCATTAAGGAGGCAACGAGAATGTCCTCGAAGCTGTGTTAAAGTAGTACTGCAATAAAAGGTAATAAAGAGTAATGTTACAATTTTCTGTATTAAGTATAAAAAATCTCATCCCTACCTGTGTATTTTATGTATTCATTAAACAAACACACTGAGTGCATGGACGTCATAGGAGAACCTTCGTAGTTTATTTGAGAGCAGCTGTGGCCAACACAGTTTAGCTCTACTACCTTGAAAGATTTGCTCGCACTACGATTTTTTCCCAATGCAACAGAAAGTGTGGTATGTAGTAGCCTTTGTCATTCACGATTCATAGCGATATGTGAATTATAGTAGCCATTGCAATCGGCTGTATATAGAGTATGACTTCAATAAAGAAGTTTAGTTTTGTGTAACAACTCTGCCAAGAGGTTATGGGCTCAGAACGTTCTGCCCAGGTGATCAAGACCCAGTAGGTATTTTTACGAAATAAGTTTCAGCAGATATCCAGGATGACACCAGTTGGAAGCAATCCCGGAATTCAACCAGACGATGGACAAAGCAGTCGTATTGAATCAAGAAGCGTTCGATTAACGACAGGAGCCTTTGCGATGCTGGCCTTAGAAAGGTTGAAGGGAAGAGAAAATTATGCTTCTTGGGCATTTGTGATGCGGATGATCCTGATCCGTGAATGATGCTTGAGTTCCGTGGGACCAGTTGAAGGCGAAATTGTGTGAATTGAAAGAAAAGTCGTGCGTTGACAACGATCTGCCTTAATTTTGAAATGTATCACTACAGTCTAGTCCATGATTCAGATGATGCAACGACAGCATAAGCATAAGATGGAATAAGTTGGCAACAGCATTTCAAGTTAATGGATTGAACAGAAAGATTGGATATGAAAATTAACAAGTATACGATTGGCCGATTGGCGGGGCGGCCCGGTGGTGATGCGACAGCGGCGCCGGTCTTCACACGGCAGGACTGGGGTTCAAGTCTCATCTAAGCCGTTCCCCCATAGTGAGGATTGACTAACCAACTATGCGGTATCAATTAGTCTAGTAAGCCAGAAATGGCAGGCTTGACCTTAAGAGGTCGTTAGGCCAAGGAAGAAGAAGAAGAAGACGATTGGCCATCAGTGGAAGCGTTGAAGAATATGTCGACGAATAAATGTAGACTAGCTACAAACTTGCATCGATTGGGTTCAAGATAGACAATTCCTGGTTAGTTGCTTTGCTATTGATGGGATCGGAGGCTTCAGGGGCGACGAAACTATCGTTTGATGTAGCTAAACCAACAATCCTCCAAGATGTGAAAATTATGTCAAGACCTCTAAGCAACAATGAAGTTGGCGCTTTGTACACGGGTGGAGCGAATAAAGGAAAACTTAGCTGCAAAAAGAAAGCAGAGAAAAGCTGCTACAAATTCCACAAACCAGAAACGAGAAGAAATTTTAACGCGTTATCGTGTACAATCGCGATTGGAGATTTTAATGCTGATTCGTGGTATTTTGATTCGAGAGCCACGTGTCAATCAGAATTTCATCGATGGGAAAATGGTGGCGCATACGGTTTGGTCCACACATATCTGAATGTACTAACTCCAATGATTCCGATGTCTTCTAATTACTCTTAGGAAATGGTTTTCGCGCTAGCTTTTCTTCCAAGCAAGATGTACATTCACATCTTTAATTTTCTTCAAACTTGATTTGTTCTCATTCACTGACAACAGGTTCGTTGCCAAATCCGGAATCTTCAGCACCTCTCGCACATTGATTCTACCATCTTGAATTCTTAAATCAACCGTGCCTCGTGCCAAAGCTTTCATGCCGCTATTGTTCGCAGTTCCAACCGTATGCACCACCTTTTTCTCATCGATGAAATTCTGATTCGGTCTGGCCATATGACACGTGGCACCCGAATCGAAATACCACGAATCAGCATCAAAATCTCCGGTCGCGATTGTACGTGATAATGCGTTAAAATTTCTTCTATTTTCTTCGCCACGACGAGGACACTTCGCTGCAAAATGCCCAGGTTTGTGGCATTTGTAGCAAATCTTCTCTGCTTTCTTTTTGAAGCTTAATTTACCTTTATTCGGTCCACGCGTGTACAATGCGCCATCTTCATTGTTGCTTTCAGGTCTTGGCTCAATTCTCACGTCTTGAAGTATTTTCGCTTTCACAGCATCAGACGACAGTTTCGCCCCTGATGCCTCCAACCCCATGATCATCGGATCATAGTAGGCTGGTAGACCCATCAATAGCAAAGCAACTATCCATGAATCGTCGATCTTGAATCCAATTGACGCAAGTTTGTGGCTGGTTGACATTAATTCGTCCACGTATTCTTCAACGCTTCCACTGGTGGCCAAACGTATGCTTGTTAATTTTCGAAGGAGTCCAATTTTTCTGTTCAAGCCATTGTCTTGAAACGCTGTTGCCAACTTATTCCATGCTATCGCAGCATCCTCTGAATCCTGAACAAGACTGTAATTATACGTCTCCAGGCTAAGGCAGATCGTTGCCAACGCACGCCTTTTCACTTC
>KZ062197.1:109067-134123 GCA_002091835.1 Anopheles maculatus
GTGGATGTAACGCGCGAACCCATCCCCGTACTGCCGACCGTGCACTACAATATGGGTGGCGTTCCGACGAACTACAAGGGCCAGGTGCTGACCACAGAGAACGGTACGGATCGTGTTGTGCCCGGACTGTACGCTTGCGGAGAGTCCGCCTGTTCGTCGGTGCACGGCGCCAATCGTCTCGGTGCAAACTCGCTGCTGGATCTGGTTGTGTTTGGCCGTGCCTGCGCTAAAACGATTGCCCAGGAGAATCGCCCCGGCGAGAAGGTGCAGGAACTGAAGCCAAACGCGGGCGAAGCATCGGTTGCCAACCTGGATTGGGTGCGTAACGCTGACGGGCAGGTGCCGACGTCAACGCTGCGTTTGAACATGCAGAAGACTATGCAAACACATGCCGCCGTGTTCCGTGAGGAGAAAACGCTGCAGGAAGGTGTGCGCAAGATGAGCGACATCTACAAGACCATCAAGGACGTGAAAGTGTCGGATCGATCGCTTGTGTGGAACTCGGATCTGGTGGAAACGTTGGAGCTGCAGAATTTGCTGCTGAACGCTAACATGACGATTGTGGCGGCCGAAAACCGTAAAGAATCGCGCGGTGCCCATGCTCGTGAGGATTACAAGACGCGTGTGGACGAATATGTAAGTAAAGTTTACCAAAATGCCATGAGGAAGAAAAAAAAGTGTGATATGGATTGAGATGTGTCCATCAAATGGTGATAATTGCAGTGTGAATTGAGTGCTGTTGCACTGTTCCATTTGCCACAAATCGTCACTATTGTTAGACTAGTTGAATTCTTGTAAAAACTCTCTCATGCACGAAAACAAAAAAGAAATCCAAAGCTGTGGCCGTGTGTGAACATAATTTGTTTTCGTGGACAGTACGACCTACCTCCTACACCTCTGTCACGTGTCTACTCAGCGTCGGAATTTCACCATAGCAAGAAATTGTGTACAATGCTGTGCTTTTGTTTTGCTTTGTTGTGCGCGTACGCGTCTCTCATGATTTTCGCTTCCCATTTTGGTCTATTTTTGTCACACCAGGACTTCAGCAAACCTCTCGAAGGACAGCAGAAGAAACCGATGGAAGAACACTGGCGCAAGCATACGTTGACGTGGATCGATCCAGCCACCGGTAACGTCACCATCGATTACCGCCCAGTCATTGACGAAACGCTCAGCGAGGAGTGTGCTACCGTGCCGCCAGCAATTCGGTCGTACTAAACAAAATAACAACAACCACCAGCCGATCGATGTTTTTACCACCGCTGCCGTGTGATCTATTTTTGGGGGTACAATGCTACGACGACGACGACGACGAAGAAGAAAGGCAGATCAGCCAGCTGTACGTCAGCAAAGTAAGTGGCGTGGCGGAGGGTGCTAACTGCTGCCAGCCTGGCTCTAGAAAGTATTATGTGAGTATCAAGGGCACAGTTGCTTATCGTAATGACCTTGACCTTGACCAACTGGGCAGCACGTTAGTTTGTAATTGTGTAAAGTTAATGAGCCAGACAATCATCAGCTCGCAACTGATAACGGAGTGACAGGCGCCATCGGATCGTACTTAATCGCTCGTCATGTTCATGCCCGCAAGTTATTTATTCCCAACATCCTTCTTTCCAACATTAACTTCCCCGCCCTTCTGGCAGCTATCCCTTTTATCCCTTTATATCGCCAACGCGTACGTCCTCCCCTGCTTATCCCTTTTTGTCGTACACGGTTTTCCCAGAGCGATCCATGGATGCGTGCGTTACGGGCATTCAATTCGGTTGGGTGCTGCGCTGATCGTGGTTAATTGTATTTCTTTCCACTTTCCTTTCAGTGGCACGGCATAGAGCTCAGATCACATACACACACACCATCACTGTTTATTTATTACATCTTGATTGTCGACATTTTGCCGTAAGCATGTATAAAAGAAAAAGGGAAGATGACCTGAAGACCGCGCGACAGAACAATAAAGCACGCACGATTATGTTTCCGTAGAGCAAATTTTCGTTCCTCGCCCAACAACCTGCCGTATGCGAAAGGATACGCTTCGCACAATACTTTGTGAATGTGTGTGTGAGAGTGCGTGCATCTGCCATTTGTTCCTAAACGTCCCTGCACACAGCAACAACATATTAACGAACCAGTGAGCGATTTGCGCCGGAATAGTACGACGATACGATAAAAGATTGAGGTTGCTGTGTCGCAAACCGCAAGACCGCAAGAAGCAAAAAGATGTAGTGAGAAAAAAAAACAAAAAGGTATCCTGATTTGATATATTTATTTAAATTCATGTTTTGTAGGAATTGTAGGAAGTCAAAAACTTAAAGAAAACCCCCCTAATCCTTAATTGGTGTACTTCATTAGATTTAGTGAATGCAGAACGAAGCATGCAAAACAAACTAATTAAAGCAGCCCTTGCAACATAGGGGAAGTCGAAATTGTACCAAAAGATTGAAATAAAAAAACCGCAGCTGTACTGTACGCCTTGCATCAATACACCATTCTAATGGATGTTCCAGTGTAGCGACAGATTTGTTTTTTAATCAAACGTACTAGTTCTGTAGTCCGTTGTACACATTACAGGTCCGGTGTATGTTTTTTATTTGCACAGATTATTCTTCATTTACCGGAAATGATCGTTTAATGTAGGATTAGCTCATTTCTTATCGAGTGCTATTTGAAATGGTGCCGCAGTTACACAGAAAACTTTAAGCAAATTAAAATCACAAAATAAACAAAAATTACAATACAAACATCCCTGGAAATCTTTTTTTTTATTTTTTTGTTTCATTGTATAATCATTTTATGTTATTTTTTGTTTTGTTTTTCTAAAATTGAAATGGTTCTAAGAGTTCTAAAAGTTTCTAAAATTGAAAAGGTTCTACATGATTTGCGAGGTCGTATTGCTAATGGTAAATGATATACTTCATATTGAAGGTTTAATCGATCGTCGTACCTTATGCCATTGATAGCTCAATTTCATTAAGGAGGCAACGAGAATGTCCTCGAAGCTGTGTTAAAGTAGTACTGCAATAAAAGGTAATAAAGAGTAATGTTACAATTTTCTGTATTAAGTATAAAAAATCTCATCCCTACCTGTGTATTTTATGTATTCATTAAACAAACACACTGAGTGCATGGACGTCATAGGAGAACCTTCGTAGTTTATTTGAGAGCAGCTGTGGCCAACACAGTTTAGCTCTACTACCTTGAAAGATTTGCTCGCACTACGATTTTTTCCCAATGCAACAGAAAGTGTGGTATGTAGTAGCCTTTGTCATTCACGATTCATAGCGATATGTGAATTATAGTAGCCATTGCAATCGGCTGTATATAGAGTATGACTTCAATAAAGAAGTTTAGTTTTGTGTAACAACTCTGCCAAGAGGTTATGGGCTCAGAACGTTCTGCCCAGGTGATCAAGACCCAGTAGGTATTTTTACGAAATAAGTTTCAGCAGATATCCAGGATGACACCAGTTGGAAGCAATCCCGGAATTCAACCAGACGATGGACAAAGCAGTCGTATTGAATCAAGAAGCGTTCGATTAACGACAGGAGCCTTTGCGATGCTGGCCTTAGAAAGGTTGAAGGGAAGAGAAAATTATGCTTCTTGGGCATTTGTGATGCGGATGATCCTGATCCGTGAATGATGCTTGAGTTCCGTGGGACCAGTTGAAGGCGAAATTGTGTGAATTGAAAGAAAAGTCGTGCGTTGACAACGATCTGCCTTAATTTTGAAACGTATCACTACAGTCTAGTCCATGATTCAGATGATGCAACGACAGCATAAGCATAAGATGGAATAAGTTGGCAACAGCATTTCAAGTTAATGGATTGAACAGAAAGATTGGATATGAAAATTAACAAGTATACGATTGGCCGATTGGCGGGGCGGCCCGGTGGTGATGCGACAGCGGCGCCGGTCTTCACACGGCAGGACTGGGGTTCAAGTCTCATCTAAGCCGTTCCCCCATAGTGAGGATTGACTAACCAACTATGCGGTATCAATTAGTCTAGTAAGCCAGAAATGGCAGGCTTGACCTTAAGAGGTCGTTAGGCCAAGGAAGAAGAAGAAGAAGACGATTGGCCATCAGTGGAAGCGTTGAAGAATATGTCGACGAATAAATGTAGACTAGCTACAAACTTGCATCGATTGGGTTCAAGATAGACAATTCCTGGTTAGTTGCTTTGCTATTGATGGGATCGGAGGCTTCAGGGGCGACGAAACTATCGTTTGATGTAGCTAAACCAACAATCCTCCAAGATGTGAAAATTATGTCAAGACCTCTAAGCAACAATTAAGTTGGCGCTTTGTACACGGGTGGAGCGAATAAAGGAAAACTTAGCTGCAAAAAGAAAGCAGAGAAAAGCTGCTACAAATTCCACAAACCAGAAACGAGAAGAAATTTTAACGCGTTATCGTGTACAATCGCGATTGGAGATTTTAATGCTGATTCGTGGTATTTTGATTCGAGAGCCACGTGTCAATCAGAATTTCATCGATGGGAAAATGGTGGCGCATACGGTTTGGTCCACACATATCTGAATGTACTAACTCCAATGATTCCGATGTCTTCTAATTACTCTTAGGAAATGGTTTTCGCGCTAGCTTTTCTTCCAAGCAAGATGTACATTCACATCTTAAATTTTCTTCAAACTTGTTTTATTCTCATTCACTGACAACAGATTCGTTACCAAATACGGAATCTGTGATCCATAGCGGCATGAAAGCTTTGGCACGTGGTACGGTTGCTTTAAAAATTTCAATGGTAGAATCAATGTGCGAGAGGTGCTGAAGATTCCGGATTTGGTAACGAACCTGTTGTCAGTGAATGAGCACAAAACAAGTTTGAAGAAAATTAAAGATGTGAATATACATCTTGCTTGGAAAACCATTTCTTAGGAGTAATTAGAAGACATCGGAATCATTGGATTTAGTACATTCAGATCTGTGTGGACCAAATGAAGTTTCATCGTTAGGTGGCAATAGATACATTGTCACGTTTTTAGATGATGTAAGCAAGCGAGTTGCAGTGTACTTCTTGAAATCTACTAAGTACTGAACGCGTTCAATCTATTTCAAGCGAAAGCAGAACGGCTGACAGATAAAAAGTTGAAAATTTTAAGAACGAACAACAGAAAAGAATATATTTCGGATGAATTTCGACGAGCGTTAGAAATGAACGGTAGAAGCCATCAAAAAAGCGATATTTTCTGCTTCACAAGATGAAAGTGCCACTATCGGTTGCTTCTTCACATTCCATGCAATGGCTGCTCCTTGCATAGTGAAGACATATGCACTTAACGATATGCGACAATCAGCATCAGCATATCCCACTAATTCGTTGGATTCATCCTTCCTGTGTTGCAGTTTCTTGCCTACTGTACCATTTAGATATCTGATTATATGCTTAGCAGCTTCCCAATGTCAAGATGGTGGATCACCTGGTCGTCAAGGCCCAGAATGAGCAGTTAAAGTGTATAAAATTTGTATTACTATATCAACCATGGCTAAAGTCCTAATTATCTCGCAAAGGATTGACCGGAAAAGAGTGACAATATTTTTTGTTGAATGCTTCTTGAATGTAGTCAAGTCTAGCAACATTGAATCCATAAAGTTATCTGAAGTGGCAATATGTATGAAATTTTCTTGCAATTACCCTGCGACCTGGTATTCGGTCCACCATATTAATCACTGACAAATTAGACTTTTTGATTACTGTTATGTTGCGCAACGTTGTCCTCTAGGTTTTCGCCTTCTGTTGCGCAATGTCAGAAATGTGGGCAATATGTATGAAATTTTCTTGCAATTACCCTGCGACCTGGTATTCGGTCCACCATATTAATCACTGACAAATTAGACTTTTTGATTACTGTTATGTTGCGCAACGTTGTCCTCTAGGTTTTCGCCTTCTGTTGCGCAATGTCAGAAATGTGATTGACTGATGATCGTTCCAGCAAACGAACGAGGACAATGACATAGCATCCAGGGCATCCAGCGAGGCACCAGGACATATGGCCAGTAGCTGCCGGTCCTAAAGCAGTGAGGGAGGCCCAGGAAGCTGGATTTTCAAGTCGTACCGAGGGCATACCTCACAGAGAAGAAGAAGAAGAACCCAGCGAGGCAGGATGCGCGTGTGATCTGTGGCGTATTTCAACGTGTGTGTGTGCGTGTAACGCGTCGATAGTTATTCGAGTAATAAATTTAAGAATTTTATTGTACTTGTCCGTATACGGGTATGTTTAAATGTTTAAGTGTAGCACAACTTAAGAACGTAACACTATATACTGTCGAAATTTGAGAGCTCAATCAGTATGTTTACGATAGGTAAGGCGAGAATAGAGGATCTCTGTCTGGGCTTAAAAAAGTCGGTCATTGTGGCACACTTCAAGTCGGCCGAATACGATCGGTAAAATATCTATGAGATTCTGGCCCTTCTGAAGCAAGGAAAGTCTATAGAGTTTATATCATTATACGCGTCATTGTTTGAATTTTTCTCACAGGCTTGCAATTTTGCATAAGATCTTAATATAACTTTCTCATTCGTTGATGATTCTTTAATTAAGGGAAACAATTATATACACAGATCATATTAGCGCTTGGAAAAATAAATCGTTTGGACATTCCGGCGGTGCACAAGCATGCCAACCGTAACTTTTCCCAGTTCCGCCCAATCGAGAATTTCTGGTTCAATTTTAAGAGCAGAATATTAAAAAAAGGTATTGTGGTTAAACCATGCATAATCTGATAAACAAGACGACCAACAAAGTGTTGCAATCTGTGGCGAAAGTCCGGTTCTGCTACCGCAGGGTGATTCTGGTACCGCAGCACGGAGTGAAGATACCAAGCTATCCAAAACCCAATCCAAGACCCTTGAAGGTCCGATTAAAAACGTCTTATGTCATGTCTTTGTGTTATGTCATGACTGGCTCAATATTAATTATTAAAAGTAACACGAGATTTTTCATTAATATTTGGTGAATAACAACTACACCAAGCTTTATAATGTCCGCAAAGGTATAACACATACACTTGGAATCACGCCGTTCACCATGAAAAGCTAATGACAACTGAATGTAGGAAAATCAAATGTCCATCTTTTGTGATACAAAATAGCAAAAAGTTTCGAACGAACTTTCTTTTAAAACTATCAAAGCCGATTTGTAGAACAACCCAAAAATACTCATATACGACCGTGAAGTCGGCTATCTGGGTATTCTTGTAAGTTTTCAAAATTTATTCAAAGAGAAACATGCAGTTTAATTTGTTGCTGTGTCTCTAACCGTTTTATTCCATCCATTTTCATCGTCATCAGAAATGAGTCTATGTTTTTTGTAAACTTCGTATTGGATTAAAACCTTTGCAGTCGCGCAAAAGGAGCCACCAGCTTGATCTGCTGCTCTTGACGGTGCTTTAGTTTGTGATACATTTTGCGCAGGCGAAAAACGGCGAAAAACACTACTTCAAACAATGAGAGCACACTTATTCCCAGGCACAAACTGAAAGCTCCACCAAGGTTCGCTGTATAGAGGAACGTCGCAAAACCAATGATCAATATGCTTTCCGCTGCACGGCGTGTATGCATGGGAGATACTTACACAGTAGCGAAATCCACGACACAACCACAATACGCCTGTTAGCCGAAACGACCTGGTTGCTCATAAAGATATGAAAAATAAACTCAAAGTCGGACAGATTCGTTTCCCTGCTGCAAGTACACCAAAAATTGAGAGAAGCGTACGTAATCGATCAGCAATGAGGTACTTACTAGAATGGATTAATTGAAAGATTGTAGGCAGAAAAGTCGGAAACGATCGACGTCGTTTTGTACGTGACGTCACTGCAAGCGGGTAAACAGTTGCATTTCAATCGCTTGAACATGTCTGGTGGAAGAAGAGGTTGTTGTTTTAAACGTATGTTAAGCTTTGACGATTGATTTACGCAACTTACAATAGTTTTCCACAAAACACATCGAATCGTACACGGTGCAGTTCCTGATGCGCCGGCCCTGTCGATTGGCTGCCGGTTGGGGCAGATGGAATGGGTGACAACCGCATTTCCGGTGCACCTCGTTACGTACGCATTCCAGCGTACAGGCCGGCTGACGGTAGTTAGCAATTGGCGGATTAAAGTCACTGCCCACAATGCAATCTCGTTGGCTTTGGGGCAATGCTAGCACTTGCTCGGAGCATCGGGAATCTGTCGGTAGCACGTTCACGAACGTTTCCTTACGCAACCGTAACAGGGTCAGCGGAGAAGCTTCGACGGCGAAATCGTGTGGATGATGTATCATCAGCTAGTGCGGTGCACCATTATTAGATTAGTAACTGAATTAGGGGATCAAATCCGAACCGATTCCGATGCTCACTCACCATAAATCCTTCCGAGTAGAGTGCTCCAGATTTTCCATCCGACGCCTGCGGGTACCCTGTTCCGATAACGCTCAGTCCACCATGCATACCGTACGTATTGACAACGAAAGGTTCCTTGTTACCCTGCACGTTAGGATGATAGTTAAACGAGCAACAGGCCCCATAATGGCTGGTGGAACCAATCCACCCGAGGAACGCATGTTTGGCAAAGCAGGGAAACTTCTTGCCAGCCCAATAACACACCAATATGAAATCCTCACAAATCATGCCCAGCTCGTCGATGGCCCGTTCGATGGTGTAGTTGTTAAGCTGAAGTACCTGGTCGATCATTCGTAAGTCTTGCGGTCGCGGAAAAGTCCACTGGTGCTCGGTAAAGTAGCCGAGCGATGGTAATGTTTTGAGCACCGAATCTTTCGTAGCGCCCAGAGGCAGTTTGCTGCGTAGAGGGAGATTAAACACATGAAGAAAGCCGCAGTAACATCCTAGAAGACTGTCTCACCAAACCACTTACATCTTTTCGACAAACCGTTCCGCCTTGTAGTCGACAACACTTTGCGGATGGCACAGCGTTATACCGGGAAAGGGAACTTGCACGATCTTCATCTCGGACGCAATCGTCATCCGTGTCGGTGAGTCGACAAACTTTTGCCAGAGCAGATAGATCAGCACGGTGCCGAAGACGAAGAATCCCACTAGGATTGCGATCCACAGAAGTCGCGCGAATCCTCTCGTAGCCTGCCGTTGTAGATAGTACATGCCATGGATTTTAGACATGGACGCAAAATCGTAAAACGTATCTCGAATGGCATGCCACGCGAGTTGCACCGTTCCGACGGCTTTGCCAAAGTTTGACTGCTTGTTTTGGTGGTTTCGGTAGTGTGGTAGCTGAGAAACACGCACAGGTCTTGGTTGAAATGCTCCCGGTCCTGGTGGATTGCTCGTGGGTACCATTTTTAACGAGATGGTGTGATGAATGAGACTAAAACATTAGGCACGACGGCGCGTCGTGTTATATATAGTAGGTTGCTGTCTTTTTGAAGTAGATTTTTGTGAGGAGGTCATTGTACATAATTTATTAAGTAGATTATACTAAACATGGTCTAACAAATGAATGTTTGATTGGTACTGAATTGGTACATTGGTGAAGAAGTACCACCAGTAGTGCAAGTTTAGCCAACAGTTCGAATGTAGGATTCTACTGTGTAGAACATTATGGACCATTACACTACGGATCCTCAAGGTTGGTTCGCAGGCTGCAGTGTTACTTTCTGAGAATAATCTCAGAGAAGTTGACCTGGAACGTTCCTTTGCAAGTAAAGAGCCAGTAAGCCAAACCACATTGGAGGTAGTTGACCACAAACTACTCTACCGGCCTGACGTTGGAGCTCACTTACAGTTAAAATTATCGCTAGGACGTCTTGACCATCTTCTGATTTGCTGAAGCCATGTTGCAGTATCAGAGGGAGTTCAGCGACAGATCAAGAAGCCCCTATGAGACATCATATGTCTCGTATAAGTGCTCATGATGTGGAGATCAAGATCGTAGCCCGCAAGACCACAGAGTGCTCATGAGAAGATTCAACTCTGTCCTAGTCTCTGGGAAATTTCGAGGTCCCAAGCATCTGCTTATTAGGCTCATACTATGAGCTGCCCTTGGGGGAGATGCCGACTTTCAGTTCATAGCAAATATCGCTAATGTTGGTTTGGTCTCCTTGAAGTAGAAGTCATTAAGTATATGGACGGGTATACATTACCTTGATTGACGATCCTATAATGTTGGTTACAGAGAAGCGCCTAGATAAACCGTCTTCTCCAGTTGGTATCTCGTTGAACATAACTCCACCTCATTATTCCAGTAAGGGTGACAAAAGGTAAATGAAGCTCAGTATGAATCTAGAGCAGTATCCAGGTTATTGTGATTCTCCTGAACGGACGAAGAAAGAGGTTTCCTTCAAAGCCAGCGTCTTGGAATTGGGGATTCTCGTATCTTAATCATTAATAGCGCAGATTCGGTGAATGGGATCGAGGATATGGAACTAGAACATTTCTTCCAAGATCTCGTATTTATGATATACAGCTACAACCCATTTTGAGATTTGTGTCTGGAGGGATATCTGGAAAGGAGTACGAACGGTAGCATCCGACTTTCATTACTCTTCAACGAAAATGAATTTACGGGCACTAAATATCTAGCTAAATCCAAACTAATCCAGTAACAGATTGAAAACATACAACGATTTATCGAGGCGTTATGTATAATAGAGCAACATTGGATAGCTAACTTTGACACAGATAGCATACGATAGCTCAATATTGAGACGTTAAGGAGTGCAAGGACTCGCGACAGTGGATATAATTAAAAAGATGCAACGTGCTTCATGTTTCATATTTCGTTTATTTAAAAAATTTCTGACATACATGTTTCTTAACAACTTTCGTAGAATAATGAGTAAAAATTAATACTAACGTTCCTGACAACAAAAAAACATTAGGAAACATATTTACTATGATGGATCGGACATACCAAATTTGTACAGTGAGAAGTTAAATGAATACCATTTGTATGGCTAAATAGATGAGAAAAATCGCCGTATCCTATAGTTTGGCAGATGTTTTACGCTAGCCGAGCAACTTAACAAAACTAAGTCGCTACACGGATATTGGGTGTCATATGTAAGTAGGGTGTGTGTCTTGGAAAGAGTCTATTTGCTAATTGCTCGTCCTTTTGCTGGATTGAATGTATACATTGATTGTAGATTCGGGCTAATGGGCACCAAACAATACTAGCATATTCTAAGCCTGATATGACTTGCGAACAAAAAAGGGTGTTTACGGTGGTGAGATTTCGAATTATTTTTCGATATTCTAAAGATAAAGCTGAGTACGTAAGAGTCCGTAAATCTCTAACATAGTCAGTGCACTGTAGCAAACTATTATCAATTTAGTAGTTAAATAGGACCGCACAGTTGAATTATAAAAAATACATTACTTAACATTTATATTTCATCGTGGCATACCACTTTACATCGTCAGCATACAAAGGCATGATATTGTTAATAACGTTATATCGTGACATCATTGGTTGCTGCCCTGAGGAACCCCAGAAATGCTGTAAAAAGCTCGTGAGACACTGTCAAACCTGCGAGATACGATTAAGTTCGTAATGTTCACACGTTTCATTGAATTAACGATACATCACAAATAACAAGTCAGAGAAATCGTAACAGGAAGGCAGTTTTTCTACACCAACCTCGTCTAGGGGCCAATGGCACATGTTGGTCGCGTTTACGTTACGTAAGTTTTACGTCCTGACCCGATAGCCTAAATGATAACACGACCGTAGATACAGTTTAACACAACGACACTTTATTTCTCTAACACAGGACTCGGCGCATACGACACGATAGCACAGAGAATTAGGTTTGAGCGCGTCCGTTCAACTCGTTGGTTCAGGACAGAATCCTCGTATGTCTCTCATGGGATTATACTTGATCCTCGAAGAGAGAATGCTTCGGGAGCCGGGGCTAGCGCGTTTTAACGCAGGTTCATTTGGCTGCGCGCTGGAGGGTGCATGCGGCTTCAACACGAAGTTCCTTGCGACTAAGGATCCCTGTGTGTTAAAGATGCACAGCCATATCGTACAACGTCCGCTGTATTTCATGGGAATCCTCCAGGTATGCAGAACAAATCGCTAGAACCCGTAATATCCTGGGAGATATTGTTCTACTTCTAGTTGGATAGTCAGCCCTGCTTATAGGATTTGCTAACTGGTCTTGCCATGTGGTGATCGAACCCGCAACCTTCTCGACCAACGAATCATCCGCAGGATACCTAAAATCAGGACTATAAGATATAATCTTGCCAAACAATCAAACCACCTGAGATGCCGGTTAGGCATAGGCAGAATTGTAAAAAAAATGTTTTTAAATGAAACCCAATACCAATTCCCCAATAGATATCCCAATTTTTTACATTTGATCACCAAAGCCGGATGTGCATTTTTTTGCAACTCTAATTTACGTGCAACATCCGGTACGGATTCGATTTTTTCACCTCAAATTACATTATAACAGCGGTAAACAAACATTGCATCATGCACAATAAAGCCCCGCAGTAGCAGCAGCATTGTGGTACCGGATGTGCATGTTTTATTAGAAAATGTAAAATAAAATGCCATTTGCTTCCACGTTCGCTTGCAGCTTCAATACGACCGGGCGCGTTGGTCATGGCGTTACCCGGTTAGCCGGTTGCCCGCTCGACAAAAATTTGCTACGCCGTGAAAGTAAGCAAAGTGGAACAGGTTCGCTTCCGCTGTTTTGCACCGGATATGCGCATTGGTTGTAATAAATGTTCGTAATATTGTGGTCGCGTCAGGGCGGTAGCTTACGGGAAGCACGGGGTCAACCGAGACGCCATTTGCAACAGGCGACACATACTTTCCGATTTTATTACCGATGAAGGAAATTATTTTCAGCTTCGATTTGAGGTTTTTGCCGATGCACGGACGGGGAGTTGGCAAAATGGGAAATTGAAAGGGATGTTTTATGTGATAATTCTGAAATAGTGCCAAAAGAGGCAAAGTATAGCAAAGTATTATCGTTGGTTAGCGTGATTTCTACCGACACCTGTTGGTGGGTTTTTGAAGTTGAGATAGAAAATGGGGAAAATGTGTGGACCATGAATAGGAAGCGGTTAACAAATACATTCAAATTGTTAACAAATTAAATATAAAAATGATGATGGTCAGGTCAGTTCAGGTGTCACCTGTGCGTGAAGTAAAAAACGAGCAGGGGTCGCCAAAGTTTTGGCATTAAACTTAGCTACAATGTGCGAAAACCTTTGCTCCACTCAGTTCCCTTCTACAGCACGAGGATTACGGTCTGATTTCAGGTGAACCGCTTCCGCCACACCGCCGACGGAGGTGCTAACGAAGGAAGTCACGTTTATCGATCCTTCAAGCTGATAAAATTTATGTAACCTCATTAAACCTATCAACGTTATCTTTAGTTCTACCGATGCCATGTTGGTGGTGGTGGTTAGGTACTGGCGCCGAGTGTATGTGTAAGTGGAGGCAGCACTCTTTGGCAGGTTAGCAAGCAGGCTAGAAACCGCGCTCGGTCCGTTAAGGGGCCGGGATGTGGAAGCTTTATTTTACGTAAGGCGTCGTTCTTTACGGCGTTTGGTCCATTTTTACGAGCGATATTCATAAAATGGACAGCCGTAAGCGAACCATTGGCCCAAGGGTTCCAGATTGACCCGGAGGGAATTTGGCGTCAATATTTTTTTTTTGTTTGCTTCCTGCAAGGGTCGTTTTCACGCTTTCGTTTCGGTTGGATTATGCCGGATCGTCGTCGTATCCTCATCTGAATTTTTGTATTACGACAGCATAAATATGACCTGCCCGGCGTCACCGCCACAACCACCAGCAGTAGCTGAACCGTTGCCCAGAGTTCGGAGGGTTTTCTCGGCAATGCTTTTTTTTTTCTTACGCTCGGTAGTCCCATTTATTTGAAGGCACGGCGTCCATTTCTCATTTTCCCCGGGCTTTTTCGGGCGGAGCGATAGTATGGTTGAAAATAATCGTTTCGAAGGTCCTCTGGTCCGATATTTGGCTTCTTTTGGATTTTAATTCTTCCCCCCTTGTTTGACCGGTGTGCTAAATGTGAGGGAAGAATTGGTAAATTTATGTAACGAGCAAATATTTGACCAACCAATCCTAACCCTCGCGGGCCGGATGCTTGCCTGCTAGCTCGCCAACTCTATGTACCATGAAGGGCCGTAGAAATATACAAATTTACTTTAGTTTTGCCTGTGTTGATTAATGTTTGACATTCGGGCGTGCGGTGGTTACGGTCCCTCGGGAATTGTAATTTGTGTATTATGAAAATCAGAAGAGATTAAATGCAGGAATGTAAGATCAAAAGTATTGAAAAAATGGGAAACGTTCAAACAAACCAACATCAAAATTTGTAGCGTCGGATTCTAATGACTTGGAAACTTATGGAATGCAGTAAGAAATATTTGCGATAAATAAATAATTGATCGAGCTCGGTGAGGGTGCTCCAGGACGCCTGGACCCGAAGGAGATGAGACGCCAGGTTGTCCTGGACGAGGTCCTCAAGGTTATCTCCATCTAGCTGGTGCCAAGATAAGAGTGTAAGAGCAGCGAGAGCACGACGTGAACTCTTTACAGTGCAAGACCTCATAGAAGAATGTATGGCCGGGAAATAATAAATCCAGTTGGAAGTTCGCGTCTCCGTACTTCTTGTGGCAGATCGGTACGTTGTCACCCAGTTCAATAGCGCGCTCATGTCAGCAGATGTTTGTCCAATGTGTCGCGATAAGATCTTAAGGACTTTCGTCTTGGTGGGTGCATGTTTTAAGCCTTTGTTAGCTCAGAGGTCTGTTGAGCGGTGGGTGACTTGGAACAGTGACTGCAGCGCGAGTTATACATGACAATCCATAGAGCAAGCACTAGGATAGATCCCTGTGAGATGCCAGTAAAGAGTCTCCGTGTGAATAGACCATTGTCAGTGTTGTAGACGAGCTGTCTGTCCTTGAACCAGGTCCGACTGCTATAACCCTATGGACTGTCAGCATTGTGGACGTTCCACTGATGTACCCGTACTGGTATGAATAGTCTAGATGAGCACACTCACTCTTTTTAATGATTTGAACCAGAATGGAAAATTGGCTGTAGTGATTTGAATCTCTAACTCACTCTTTAAAGTTTCATTACAAAATATTGTGCTACACTCACTCTTTTCGGTTTACACTTACTCACTCATTCTCTTATTAGTGACTCTTTAGTCACTTAGACCGTCATTAACAGGCACAGACAGTAAGTGTATTTGCGTTAAGAGTAAATCACTCATCGGCACAGAGCATGAGTGAATAAGTATAAGGGTCATATAAACTCTTGATACCGATTTGAATCCATACTTTCGCTTGCAAGATTCATCTCACAAACTCACTCTTACTATATCGACCTTGGAGCGCCGGGGTTCTCCAGACGCCATGTCTTTCAGGCGATTCAGCACTAACCTCTTCAGGATCTTACCTGAGTCAACCAGCATTCTCAGACGCCTGGCGAAGAAAAAAGGACCAGTCGTGGCCACTTCTACTCGACTGAAAAGACGTTGTGAGTTCCGTCAAGCCCGGTGCTTTCCGATTTGTCAGTTTTTTCGCGACACAGACATTCACTACTGATAGTCCTACCAGCGTGTTGTAAAGTGATCTATAAGATCAAATAAATAAGAGTTTTTCAAATGCCCAAACAAAATTTTAAATAGATACAAACATGGGCGCATTATCATTAAAAATAAATAAATAAATGTTTAATAATCTTAAAAAAATTAAATATTTCTTAAAGTAGATTCGTATCAGTTAGAAATATAACTAAGGCGCGACTAAAACACAATGTATACACACAAATATTTAGCATCAAAACATCAAGCTGGCGCGACACATATACACCTTTTTGGTAATTTGTTTTTCTGCTCACAGTAGTAGTAGAGCGATTCGGTTGCATGTACACTTGGTTACGAACCATTAGCATCAATGGTGGTGAGCCAGAGACATAATAGCTTTATATTTGATGGTTGAGAAATGATTAATAGTTATCCCCCTCTTGATACTTTGTGGACAATTTTGCTTTCTCGTTTAGCAGAAAGAAGAGAGCAAAACAACCCACACCAACGAACGTTCTTTTCAAGACCCGAAATTGGTCGATAATCTGTAGACACCAAGTGACCGGTCACAAATGGTCCCAAAACACGATCGACTAATACTGACATGGTATCCGTGTATGGGTACGGTTATGGCATGTTAAGGCATCTGCTTTCGGTGCGCGATGTTTTGATTGTGCCTCGCTTTAAGTGACGAAGCGTCCGGAGCCACCCGGGCACAGTGTGAAAGAAAAACCAATTTATTATTGAACGACACAAGAACCCAGACACGACACCAATATTGGGCACTGCAAACGATTCGCTGGCAGATGGCAGAGCTCCCAGAAGGACACTATGACCCTTGTTATCACAGTAGGTAACAGATCGGTCCAATTCCCTCGAAGGCATCAACCGGGCTGCTAATAGGGAAGCGTTGTTTTGTATATTCAGTGGTTAATTGGGCACTGCAACAGCTTTCCCAAAACGTGGAACCTTCGCTGCGGAAGGTTTACGTGCTTTCGTTACGATGTGCATTGGCTCGTGAATCACAACAAATCCTTCCAGTAGGCTTCGTACATTTTGTGATGCCAATGCTACGCTTTGATTATTAGCGTGTGTGGGCGATGTATAATACATGTGTATTATATTGTGAATTTAAAAAAGTAACACAAAGATTTCAACTTGAGCGATGACTTCGATGTAGTGCAGCGTTCGAATAATTGTTAGCAATTAAATTATGTGCCAGACAAAACGATCCAAGAGGCACAGTTTATGTTAAAAACTAGTCATCCTGATGCGAGTGACACTATTGAATATAAAATCAAATTACCCAAACACCACCCGCCCGGAACTAGGAACTGAAGCGAAAAGGATTCTTACCAAGCGTAAATTCATTAGTTTTGCATACCAATCAACTTCCGCACACCGGCCAATGTTCCGTAATCAGTGTAGTCGAATAAAATAACGTTTTGCACGTACATAAGCATCCTACGTTCAGGTTCTGTGCTGTAGTGATGTAGTGGTCATCGAAGCAGTGTAATTAAAATTCATTTTCAATACACGCTGTGAAGTGATGAGAAATGAGCAATGGGATGTAATTAAAACATGTGAGGATGCGCGTTTTATGGTGTACATAATGTAATTAGATATGTTATGTTTTTTGCTCATGGTTGTAAAATAAAACTGTGGATAATGAAGTTTATATAAATGATTCGAACCAAAAAAAAAACGAGGCTTCATATTCTGTAGCAGTACTTGAGTCCTTGCGGAATGCTTGAAGTGGTACTCGTGAGTATAGTGCGATGGATGAAGATAATAAGTTCTACCTCTTATCCTAGGCAGCGGTTTGAGAAGGATAATCATCACGTTATTTTTGGGCTGAAGATTTATTATTGTAGACTAATTAATAATTAATTATAGACTTAAATTATAAATAATTTGAGTAAGTGAAGGGATCGGTTTGCTCTTCTGTCCTGCCTGTACAGAACCAAGGTGAGCGTCAGATCCTCTAACTAATCACTCTCCCTGATACCCAGACAATGGGATGTTTTAAGATCGAAGTATTAGTCTCATGACACCTTTTTAGTGATCACTCAGTCGATTTGAACGAGGACTTGTAATGTTTTATATAACATAACCAATTTATACTTAACCTGGCTTGTTCTAATGTTCCGTATTGGTTACGTGAGATAGAGAGGTTTCGAATGAATTAGACGATATTATCGTCTAACTTCTTTTTCTTCTTCTTTCTGGCCTGCTCCTGTGGAGAACGTCTAGTAGACAGGGCCTGGCGTCCAATCCGTTTCCAGGAAACTCGGTCCATGGCTGCACTCCTCCACCCCCGGCTGCATCCGATCTCTCGCAGGTCTGACTCCCCCTTGATCCAACCAACGAGCTCGTTGTGCTCCACTACTCCTCGTGCCGAACGGGTCGCTTACGAGCACCTTCCTGGTAGGGCATGAATCCGGAATCCTCATCACGTGACCCAACCAGCGTATCCTTCCGGCTTTGGCAACCGTCAGGATGTCTGCATCGTCAAACAGCTCAGCTAGCTCGTGGTTCATTCTCCTTCTCCACACGCCCTGCTCGCACACACCGCCAAAGATAGCCCGCTGCACCCGCCGTTCGAAAATGGCGAGTGCATTGGCGTCCTCCGCCAGCATAGTCTAGGACTTGTACCCGTTAGAGATGAGAATAACAACTCTTTTTAGTGAGTCAACTCAGAGTGAGTGAGTTGTTATTCTGAGCCAACTCGTTTAGCGACTCATTTGGGAGTCACAATAAAAAAAACCAAAGCGAAAACGTACAAGTATTGGCTTTGTCATTTTACTCGTTCATGAGTGAGTACATGTCGGCACGGCGAGTCGTTTTCCAATAGCGTTCATGAGTGAGTTGAAATGAAATTGTATGGGCGAGTTGCAACGTGAACGAATATGAGCGAGTTGAAATGAAATCGTATGGGCCGAGTTGCAAAGTGAACGAATATGAGCGAGTTGAAATGAAATCGTATGGGCGAATTGAAACGAAAAGTTTCAAGCAAATTGAAACGAAAACTTACAAGAGAGCTGAAACGAAAATATACTGCACGTCCACGTATCCTTTACCTTAACCGCGAGCGAAATAGCAACACTGAAGTTCTTGTAAGTTTTCGTTTCAATTTGCTTGAAACTTTTCGTTTCAATTCGCTTGTAACTTTTCGTTTCAATTCGCCCATACGATTTCATTTCAACTCGCTCATATTCGTTCACGTTGCAACTCTTCCCATACAATTTCATTTCAACTCGCTCATGAACGCTATTGGAAAACGACTCGCCGTGCCGACATGTACTCACTCATGAACGAGTAAAATGACAAAGCCAATACTTGTACGTTTTACTTACGAGCACCTTCCTGGCAGGACATGAGTCCGGCATCCTCATCACGTGTCCCAACCAGCATATCCTTCCGGCTTTGGCAACCGTCAGGATGTCTGCATCGTCAAATAGCTCAGCTAGCTCGTGGTTCATTCTCCATCTTCACACGCCCTGCTCGCACACACCGCCAAAGATAGTCCGTAACACCCGCCGCTTGAAATTGGTGAATGCAATAGCGTCCTCCGCCAGCATAGTCTAGGACTTTTGCCCGTGCCCGGTATTTAACCCGAAAAATAAATATCGTCTGACTAGTATTTCTTATTTCCAATGCAAGCATTTTGGACACAATTATACCAGGTGTCGTAAAGCTGTGTTTACTATATTAATAAGAATCAGGTTTAATCTAATGCTAACGGAACGAAGAACTAAGGAAAACAACGCAAAACCAGTACAAATACAGCAAATAGAGATAAAACAGTAAACTGCTTGAATGATTAAGAAGAGGATACTAATTGCCATCGGAAAGAAGGCAGTGCTAAGTGAAATCAAAAAGATTAAACATTTTAAAGAGATCTTAAAGGATCTTTACGGCTCACTATAGTGCGACGTATGTATGGCTATATAAATCGGAAAGAAACATGCAATGAGATGAGCATAGCTAAGGCATCAATATAATCTAGGAGAAGTGTGGCAACAAATGATAATGGCGATCTTCAAGTGATCAAGACCTTCAAGACCAAGCAACTGACGTCTGTCCTCGTAACAGATCGTGACATGATCACGAAACAGAACACTGTCTTTGTTCGATAGCCCACTATTATACTTTCGGATTTTTCTTCAATACTCTTTTTAAGGACTATCTTCAGCGAGAGTAACGTTAAGACTAAGATTATCAATTTATTTCTTCTTCCTTGGGACTACAACCTCGTGAGGGCTTGGCCTACCAGCTATTGCCAGCTTTCTGTGACTAAGTTTTACCCGTAGCTGGATAGTCACTCCTGCGTACGGGGAGGCGGTCCGCCGGGATTCGAACCCCGGTCCTGCCGTGTAGAGAGCGGCGCCGCTATCGTATACACCACCGGCCGTGTAAATTTATTTACACCTATTTATTACAATGCTACAATAATACTTATTCTAATCCTGTTCTAACCAACATATGTACATATGTGGTTTGCCTACTTATAGGCTTAACAACAAGCATCAACCATCGGAGATAGACACAAAAACATTGATTCAGAAATTCATTATTCATAAGTAATTTTCTCACAAATGATCAAAACTGTGTTACTTTTTATTACTACGAAATGTGATATACAAAATTTGTCCGTAAACATTTTCTTGAACCATTCCAAAGGTGTTTTATAATAGCCCAGGTGTTTTAGTGTTTCTAAAAAAAAGCTTTTTGTCTCTTATTTTGTTGCAGATTTGTACAAGACTCACATAAGTTAAACACAAGTGTCCTTGACGGTATCTTAACTGCTCGAGAATCAATCCATAGTGTCTGTTTAGAAATGCTTAAGCTTAAATCAATATTAATGAATCGGTTGTGGAGGTTTCTTGTTGAAATCCAGAAGATAGTCTAGTGTAATGCCTATATTTGCAACGGTCTATCTCATGGCAAGTACGGGTTTCTAATCATATGCGCATCGTACCCTCTTAACAAGAGCTGAATATCAGTGTAGCTATGTAATATCAATAATTCTAATAAATCATAGATGACAAGTAAGACCTAACAGGACGTTAAATCGCGAAGGAAAACTACAACAAGATTAGGATTCACTAGAATCATATACGGGGTTTATATATCATATAATGGGCGCATGAGAAAAGTGTCAAACTGTTTCCTTATAAACGTTTAGCAGCTAACCCCGTTAGCCAAGCTGCAAAACAAGGCTTTAAGCCCTTGTTGACTCGGCTGAGAGTATCAATCAACAAATGATTTGAAATCAACAAACTATTCTAATATTTGTTATAATGTAGTCTCAGGTATGCGAATTAGATTTCTCGTGCTTTGAATACTACTTAACAATTTCTAGACATCACTATTGTAAGATAAAATAAAGCGATCGAGTGAACTTTACGTGCAGTACGCGTGAAGATAGTTAAAATGCGGTTTTTAACTAGCCGTCTAGATTCTCTAGATTCAGCCCAACCACAATCGCATCACTGTAGTAAATTCTGCCACCCGAATGGGTCCACGAACGCTTAAGCTAAACCAGCCGAATGGTCCTGCCTTCGCCTGACTGGAATTGATGACACTGATTTAAACTGTAAATCTCTTCGTTGCGCCCGACAACTTTCAACCGTGGCACCGTGACTCACACACTCGTCCCGGAATTTTCGGACCATCACCGCACCCAATCCTTTAAGAACTTTGCCTTTTGCGACGACTAATGTTCCCGTTATCATCGACGGTACTTCGCACGGTTAGCAAGTGTCACCGAATGAATGAATGACCGAGGGGGCTGGGCCGGGATGTCCCTTGTCGCAAATGTTTCCCATTGCCCCATGCTCGTAGCAGCGAACCTCAGTCCACCGGACGCCGGACGTCGTTGATTTGGCCGTTGCCGAAAATGTTTCTTACCGTGTTTGTGCCATTTTCTTTTCGCCGCTTGTGCTTTTTCCACGGTTTGACGGGAACGCTTGAACGAAACGGTTTGAGGTTTCTTTAGAAAGATTGCAGCGCACAAAAACCACAAATCTTGCGAGACTGCAGGAACTCTTAGCGAACGCGGGGTTTCGCCTGGCCAAAGGGGGTACTCCCGAGCGTACGTTGATGGGTGTCGCCTAGGAGGTGGAGACAGCAAAACTTGCTACAACTGTAAATTCAATTCCGCTGATGGTGATCTTTCCGACGGTCTGGTGAGTGGTGAGTTGGGTAAAACAAGGGGACGCCCAAAGTCCGCCGGACCGTACGGAGAATGGACGGCAGCCCAAAGGATGCAGCTGGGCGGAAGCCACGACATGAAACATACCATGGCGATCGTTGAGTTTCGAATCGTACTAGGGGAGATAATTTATTGCCACTGACGCTTGAAACGGACCGTGAAGCAAACAGCTAGCGCGCTGCCACTTGGAACGCCAGGTTTTTGCTGTGGCCATAGATTGCAGCGTGGACTAGTGGACGCACACTTCTCGAGGGTTCCGTACGACTCGTTGACAGTTGACTAAGTGCTGCATGCTCGGCCAACACGGACACGGTACCGCAACCGGGGCCGGTGGTGGATGAGCTCCAATCGTCCAGACCCAGCTTTTGTACGTCTTGTACGGGTTTGGGTATGCGTATGCGAGCGTGGCTTCGTGCAAAAACGCCATCACCCGGGTGCGACACGGGTCGCGGTTGAAGGTGAATTTAATTATCGTCCAAATGAACTACTTTCACGGATATATTAATGCTAATAGAAGGCATAAATTGTGTGTCCTTGTTTGTTGATTTGAGTGTCGGCGGCGTCGTGCTGGTGCCACATTCAGTAACGAGACGCGCGAGAGCAGCGAAACAAACACACAAAAAAAGTGGGAAGTGCAAATGGGCGAAAAAATAAAATTTATTTCGAGAAAAACAGCACGATTTATGATAGGGAGTTTGTTTTTCTGTTCTTGCCCGTGCGAGGCTGTTAATTGTTGATACACAGTTACAGCGCTAACTGGTCGGCAGGTTTAGCGTTTTGCCGGCGTTGAGTAGTTTTAATTTATAAATTGGCCCTATCCAGATGGTTAGAGTTTGGCAGAAATTTAATTCGCAAAATTGGCGTTCAACGAGGTTATTGGCAACGTGATAGTAAATAAGAAAGAATCATAATTAGCATTAGTACAGTATGTGCCATTTGACTTTTTTCATTACTGGTTATTTCGAGTATGGCAACACTCAGATCTGATAGATAAAAATAAAGTTTTATGGTGAGCGGCATAGGGGTTTGAATACGCAACAATTGAAAATGAGGATCTTGGTGACATTTGATTTCAACAGGATATTGGCGGGATGTTATTAGGAACCTAACTATAAGTCAAATGGATCGGTAAAACTTGGAGTCTTATCCGCTGTACAGTAGTTGTCAAATTAACTTTGACTAGCCTGGCTAGTTAGTACCCCGCGTTACTGGTAGGTGACGCTGTACATGTAAACATCTATAAATAAGAGAAAAAAGGGGCCGTAGAACCATTAGAAAAATGCTCGGGAAACCATAAAAAGCGTCAATAAATTCGAGCCCTATATCACCAAACTACATAGGTTTTTTTTGCAAACAATAAATTTTGCCTCCTGGGAGTCGAATCGTCAGGAAAACATCCGAACCCCGTCGAAGTTGAGCTTTTACCAAAGTCACCTTGACCGGATGTACCTTATTCAGGAGTCACACTATCCGGAATATACGGATCTAAGAGAGACACCTGTGCACGTAATGTTTGAGTGTCCTCATTTGTGTGAAACGTCGTAATTCTCAGGTTGGAAATGTACAGTCTCAGTGACTGTAGGAAACATCATCCCCCTTATGTGTTCTAGCCAATACATCTTGTGGGCTATAGCAGAGACCATGAGAGCGGACCTTATCTTCCTCCAGAAGCGACGTATTTGCATCGAAAGAGATACCGGTGAAACCGGTCCAGGGGTTGAGAAAGATGTCAGCCTGTAGAACCATTTCATATGGATACGATATGGTGATATACTGTTTATACTGTTGATCTCCGTAGAACTTGCTGTCGCGACAGGGAGTAGATCACCGTTAATTTCTGAAAGAATCTCATTAGCTTTTCGGTGACTAACGGTGATCGTTAGACGCTCGACAGCCCATGACAAAATCGTCTATACCACTTGTCAAATTAAATTTGACTGGCCTGGCTGGTCAGTACTCCGTGTTTACAGTAGGTGGCGCTGTGCTTCGTAAACATTATATATGGGGGAGAAAGGGGCCAGAAGCGAGCATTTACACAAAGCTCGGGAAACGTAAAAAGCGGCAATAAATTCGAACCCTATTTCACAAACTCACTTCTTCTTTCATGGCCTAACGACCTCTTAATGTCATGCCTGCCATTTCTGGCTTACTAGACAAACTCACATAGGTGTTAATATTTTGCCTCCCGAGAGTCGAATCGTCCGGAAAACGTCCGAAATTCGACACCACTTATGTGTACATCTTCTTCTTCTTCTTCTCTGGCTCTACAATCTCAGTAGGGCTAGGCCTGCTATTTCTAGCTTTCTATGGCTTGGTTTTCCCCCTTAGCTAAATAGTCAGTCCTGCGTACGTGTACGCGGTCTGGACAGGATTCGAACTCCGGTCTTGCCGTGTGGAGCCCCTCATGTGTACCTCACCACCAAGAAAATTACATTTTTTAAAAAACCCCATAAGTTAGCTAAATAAATTTGACATTCAGCGTGTACATTATCACCAAGGAAGTTACATTTTTTAATCACATTCAGATTGTAATGGCCTAGTAATGACCGGTCAAGATATCTTCAAGCTTTAGTGCCAAAGAAGATGAAGGATAGGTTTTAACAAACAAACTTGTGGAATAATATTATGTTTGATGTTCTTTTAAATCTTTCATCTTTTTGTTTAAATCGTTCGTAGTCTGCAGTTCAGACATAAACCACTAGCGTCTTTACTCATTTGGTTCATTTTTATTTTAGCTAATGTGACTTTTAAGAAGGCAAATGGTAAAGATAATATTTTATTATTTTCATTTTATTATTGAATTAAATTAGAATCTTGGAGAAGATGGCGGAGCAGCAGCTACACTCCTACCATCTCTTCATTGATTTTAAAGCCGCATACGATAGCATAGCCAGGGTAAAACTGTACAACGCAATGAGCTCATTTGGAATCCCGGCCAAGCTTACCAGGCTTGTACGTATGACAATGACCAACATCACATGCCAGGTGAAGGTGGATGGAAAACTCTGAAGAATACGTCCGGACTCGTTGATGGTTCGTAGCGGTAAGAGACCGAATCTCTTTATTGTACGTCGCACATGCATTCTTACGTATGAGATTGCGCATTGGAAGCGTAGCTATGGATGAATTTTCCGCTCGTGAACGTAGCGTCCCTATTCGCTGAACACTGTACTTCATCCGATGTACGCAAGGGCAACTCTGTACACTGATTGCAAGACCACACATTTCTAAACTCTTCAATCAACTGCTCAGCGCAAAGAGAGCATTCACCGGCACCTTGAAACAATGC